>BSBK01013362.1:0-70000 GCA_027943335.1 Chamaecyparis obtusa
GTGAGAGAGTGAGAGAGAGAGAGAGATAAGGGGGAGAGAGAGAGATAGGGAATGAAAGAGAGAGAGTAGATAAGGGAGAGAGAGAGAGAGTAATTACCCTCTCTCTCTCTCCCTTATCTAATCTCTCTCTTTCATTAACCTTTGTCTCTATCACCATTTTTCTCTCTCTCTCTCTCTGTCACTCTAGAGAGAGAGAGAGAGAGAGAGATGGTGATAGAGAGAGAGAGTACTAAAAGAGAGAGAGATTAGATAAGGGAGAGAGAGAGAGAGAGAGAGAGAGAGAGAGAGAGAGAGAGAGAGAGAGAGAGAGAGAGAGATTAGATAAGAGAGAGAGAGAGAGAGAGAGAGAGAGAGAGAGAGAGAGAGAGAGAGAGAGAGAGAGGAGAGAGAGAGAGAGAGAGAGAGAGAGAGAGATTTGGGTGAGAGATAAGCTAAGTCTTTCGTAGAGATAGGGTCGAAACCAAGTGATTTGTGATAAAGTATAAGAAATTAAAATTATCAAACTTATACTTAAATGTTATATTTTTATAAATTACCCCCCCTCTCTTTGTATAAATTACTCCCCCTCTCTCTCTCTCACTATATAAATCTATATCTTACATAGTGTGTATGCCCTATAGGGTGCACACCCTATGTAAACTTATGATTTTCATAGCGCACGGGGTGAAATTTTTTGCGTTTTACAAAGCGCATAAACCCTATTTGGTGCACACCCTATTTGGCACACGCACTTCATTTTGCATTGCCCAAGCCTAAGGCTTGGGCAACCCAAGCCATAGGGTGCACACCCTTTAGTGCGTGCACACTATGCACGATGGGGGGCCAAAAAGAAAAGTGGCAACATTTTTCTCCCTCATCTGTGCACTTACCCAAGAATCCTACTCAAATATTTTATCAATTGCAAATATGAGAGGGTCAAAACACATGCCTAAAGAAGAAAAAAATTGGCACTCACGAGAAATCCAAGTGTATGCGCAGGATCATGGTATGCCAAAAAGTGGCAATGTGAAAAAGAAAGTCCTCATTTATAGACTATTTGAAAACAACTATAATTTTCAAACAATATAACACTTTTGAAATAAAAAATATGCATCACATTCTATGCTTCACCTAATACAATAATAATAAACAATTATTTCAATTTGATGAAGTTTAGACTAAGTTAAGGTGGTCAGACATGAGATTTTTTATATTCAGAAAAATTTGTAGGAGAAAAATCATAATTAATTATTTACTTAGAAAAAAAATACAAAAAATATACATCACATTTGGACATGAGTTTACTACTTTTATCTTGAATCTTATAAAAAAATATTATCATTTGATTTTGTTTAATGTGGTCAGACATAAACCTACTTGTTATGTTTCTAGTCCTGATTAATAAACTTATTGAAAAATAGCTATAACTTTCAAAATGTATAACATTTTTGAAATCAAAAAGATGTGTCACATTCTAGGCTTTTCCTACTACAAGAAAAATAAAAAATGTCTTCAATTTGATAAATTTTAGACTAAGTTAACATGGTCAGACACAAGAGTTTTTGTATTTTGGAAAAGTTGTAGAAAAAAAATCATAATTAATTATTTATTTGGAAAAAAATTATTAAAAAAAATGTGTCACATCCGGACATGCGTCTACTACTTATATCTAGAGTCTTGTAAAAAAAAATAATCATTTGATTATGTTTAAGGTGGTCAGACATACACCTACTTCTTATTTTTTCCTGAAATTTTGGTACTACTACATTGGAATTTGAAATTTTCAACATATAGAATAATTATTTTTCAAAAAAGGACTAGTATCTTAGAAACTAAATTCAATTTTCAATAGATTCTCTTCTTACATATTTTCGATATAATGTTTAAAACTTTTTCAAATTTTTATGTCAACTTGCCTAAGCCTGATTTTCTGAATTTACATTGCCACTTAAGGGTCTAGTTTGGCATACCATGATCCTGCACATACCCCTAAAACAACGATAGAATGAGGTGAATAAATTTTCAAAAGAGATTTTTTTATGTCTAGGACCTTGGTGATCATGGACTTTTGAAAATGTTCAACGACAAGCAATCTCAACCCATTATGGAATCAACGAACAACAATAGGATTCAAAATTCATGTTGAGATGAGAAACCAAATCCATTTCGGCGCTAAATTAAAAAATTAACTAAATATTAAATTTTATATTGAATATTTAATTGTTAAATTTGTGAGAATAAATCGATTTGAAGCATGGTTTTTAAAATGGAAATAATAAAGTTTTTTTATTCAAGTTTTAAATTTTAAATTGATTCAATATTAATATTTATTAATATTTAATTAATCAATTTTCAAAATCAAAAAACCAAAATTAGAAAATAAAACTTGAATTAAATCAATTCTAGATTTAAATGAAAAAATTAATTGAATATTGATTTTTATTAATACTTGATTAAAACAAAAATTGATAAAATAACAAGAAATAAAAATGAAAATTGGAAATTGCTTTAAGAAGATTTTTTGATTTTATGTTTTAAAATGTGAAATTGATTAAATATTGATTTTATTAATATTTAATTAATTAACTTCAAAAAATTGAAAAAATAAAAAAATTGGAAAATCAAGAAGTAGATAAAACTTCATGAATACAAAGCACTCAAATTGGCAGATTCTAAAAAGCGAGAAGAAAAACTCAGACAAGTGGTAGAGAATCTCTTCAAAATTGGAATCTTGGGATACAAATAAAGTAGTTTCTTAAATTGGCTTGCAGTCTTTAAAGCAGTTTTATAGGTTTTGCAATTCTATAAGAGAAGGCCTCTCTTATTTCATTCTCACACAAATCAAGAAGAGCAAGCCTGAGGGTATTCTTAAGAGGAGAGAGAGAAAATTGTTCTTTTTGAAAGACGTGAAGTTCTTAGCAAAAGAATTATTTCTTGGAGAGTGAAGAAATTTGTAAAATTTTTAGATTTTCTTCAATAAGTCGATAAGAGGCACAGATTTCCATGAGGAGAGAGAAAATCCAATGTTGTGCAAGATGGAGAAATTCTAGCAAATTTTTTAATTTTGGGAAGAAATGTTTTTTCCTTCTTTTTCCATGCTGTTATAAGTTTATTTTCTATTTTGCAGATGGCAGAGCCTAGAGGAACTAGCATAAGCATGAGACAATTGATAAAGAATGAAGAGAGAGAGTTCTGCCTAGAGTCCCAAATTGTCTCAAAGTGGATTAAAGTGAAGGACATGAATCGTGGATGCCTCAATATGAATGAGTTCCAAAGGAGGATGTTTGGCTATAATGAGGATCATCACCTGACACACCTGGCTACCCAGATAGTGAACAATAGAATTGTAGTTGTAGTTGTATTCCCTCACACCATTCAACATGTTGAGTTGATTGTGGAATGTGCAAAACATTACCAATCCAGTTATAGAATGATTAAGGACTCAGATGTGAATATCATTGTAGATCTCTCCCCACCAGCTATCATTGATGCATTTGAGATCCCTTCATCTCAGAGGTTGGTCTAGAAGACAAAGGAGAAGGCATACAAAGTTTACATAGTTGAATTTCAACACTGTGAGGAGATCATCAACAAAAAATTGATGAGGAGGAATAAATCGCACTACTCCAAGTTGCCCAAGGAGCTTGTGTGGCTGGATTTTCACTGGGAACACATGTTAGATGTTCTTGATGCATTTAATATGGTTAATCACTACATTATCTTCTTGAGTGTTTTTAGAGTTAATACTATTGTCATTCGTGTTTTGTCACTAATGTCAACATATGTTTCTATGAAGAGAACATATTGGTTATTATAATGTACAGATATTGTACGAATTATTCAGAATGAGAAAACATAGATTTGTGTATGAGGAGGTGTTGTGATCTTATATATAAGATCACATGTTGGAATATTTCATATTGGTTGGGAAATAGAAGATTTTGTGAGGACTAGTTTTTGAATTGTGATAGTGGAATCTAACAGAGTAAGTCTATGTTTTGAGTATATCTTACAAGCGATGTGGATGTATCGTCAAAAAATGGAAGCACTTCCATTTAAGAATGGTTTATCCCTTTGAGTAGGTGTTCTAGTGTCATGTCAAGCACCTTGAGTGGGTCTTTGACTAGATCTAGCTTTTCCCCCTTATTCTTCTTCTCTCTCCACCTATTTATAGCTCCTTTCTGCCACCTTTTCCTGAAGATCTATGATCTTTGATCTCAAGGTCAAGGATGACCTTATGGGTCAAAATTGACCTTGACTTTAACCTAGTTTAAGGATGACCTTGACCTTGACCTTGGTCAGAGTCAACCTCGACCTTGACCCTAGGTCCAAATTTCAGATTCTGGAGGTTTCAGGATGTTGGGCTTTGGAAAGTTTTATTTCCTGCTTGTGGGTCAGCTATTTCAGTTTTGGGATGGTAAACTCTTAAATTGTATTTAATCTAGGTTCCTTTCTAGAGATTAAGGCTTAATTATAATTTAATTCTCCCATGTTGGCCTCTCTAGAAGTTTGTGCCCTAGACTTGTATAAAAAGAAGCCTTCCTCTTTCATTTTCATCATCCACTCACCATTGAATTCAAGCATTGGTGCAATTAAGTGATCAAGAAATCATTATAAAAGAAAGAAGGAGAAGGAAAGCATTCAAGAATTCATTCATCCTCAAGCATCCAAGCATTCAACCATTCAAGATCCAATTCATCAAGGAGGTCTATTGATAGCCATTGAAGGATTCAATCTCTTTGGAGCCCTCTTATTGAAGATTCCTCAATCCACATTCATCAAAGATTCTTCCTATTGAAAGATCCACTCAAGATTGGTGTTGAATATCTAATGCAATTGATTTGATACATCCTACATTCAAATCTACATTCATTTGGAGCATCCATACTTGTAGATTCAAGGATTTGAATCCTCCACAAGGATTTCAACATAAGCAAGGTGAATAGCTCCATTTACTTTGTTTATATATTGCAATTTCAATTACATTTCAAGGTTGATTCCAAACCAAAGTTTGACCAAGGAAAATACCTCATCCAACAAAAAAAACCCTTTTTCTTGTAGATCCAGGTGTGCGACAACGAATATCAATGCAGATCTGAGTACCCTTTTTGGTGAACTTTCAGGATCCGCGAACATAATTTCCATCGAAACAGTGCAGGTCAAGGATGACCTTTTGGGGTAAGATTGTAGCCCCAGGTAAGATCTTACCCCTGTTTTGGGTCAAGGATGACCTTATTGAGAAAAGAAAAAGGTTTCTAGGTTTTCTCTGTTTCTGCATTTCCAGTCCATATCCAGTTGTAGAATTCCCCAAAACTATACATAGACATCAGAAAATAGTATTTTTCAGATCTTTCATACTTGAAGTTAGTATTTTTTTTCAATTTAATTAAGATTCTAATACATACATACCATAATGAAATATAAGGTTATCCTCTTTCTTCATATTCTCCATTGATTGATTCATCTATGTATTGACCATCCTCTTGTGGTTAATCAATTTGGACCTTCCTTTCAAAATTTGGTGCTAAGAAGTATATCTTATATTCCCATCCTCATCATATTATCACATTGCGCTCATTATTCATAGGAGAGCACTCTTTGTTCATGTACATTTTGGTGAACCTGAGATAGACAACTCTTTCTTTTATGGTGTTAGATCTTGCATGTATTAGATTTCTTTTATATGTTTGCATCTCATATAAAATAAAAATACAAAAACATTCATTTGTTTATGCTTTGTTTTTTCCTAGTTTAGTTCATTTTCATTGCATTAGTATATGAGCTTTACTACCTCTAGTCCTACCTATAATATTCTGGTTAGAAGAAGTCATAGACTTATGGGTACCTTTGATCCTAAGTCTTCTTCTCCTTTCCTTAGGATCCCAGATGAAAATTTGATTATTCATGATTCCAAACCTATTATGGAGAAAAACTCTTCTCACTCATCTCATGATGAGGATGAATCTTTAAGAGTCCCTCTTGAAAAATTCCAAAAAATTTCAATTGAACTTGATAAAATGGGTAATTGGATTATTCATGAAAACCATAATCAAGATTCTATTCAAGCTATAGAGGCTCTTAAGAAAGTTGTTCATGATAATGATCAAGGTGTTAATCTAATCCATGTTATCATTCACCTTGTGCATTCAAATGCTAAACATTTAGTTCAAGAAGCTCAAGATTTAGGATTTATTCCTCTAGTTACTAGTCTAGAACCTTATTTCATTCCCTTACCTAGTATTCTTACTTATACCCCTCCTTTGGTGACTACAATGGTTCCCTCTCTTACTCTGAGTGTTCCTCATGTATCCCTTCCTAGATCACAACTTTTTTATCGTAATGTTCCTTTTACTTATTCTAATACTCTTCCAACCGTGGTTCCAAGTGTTCCTCTAGTTGTGTCTTCTATTCTTGTAGCTTCATACACTTTACCTAGTGTTTCTAATGTTTCTATGCCTCCTATTTTCTCTAATGATTCAACAATCATCAGTCTAGCTCAAAATGTATCCTCTTTACAACAAAATCTTGTGTTCTTAACTCAAAAAAAGTTTAGCATTCCTACATGTGACATGGAAAGTCCTTTATCCCTAGACATCATTCATACTCATATTCTTCAACAAGACAATATGCCTCATCTTGAGAATTACAATGGTAAGGGAGACCCTATTACTCATGTTAAAACATTTCAAATCCTTTGTAGTGACTATGCTCCTGATCATAGGAGTTTAGCCAACTTGTTTGCTAGAACTTTTGGTGACAAGGCCTTACAATGGTATTGTTCCTTGCCTCCTTATTCTATTGACTCTTTTCCATAACATGTCAATGCTTTTATTCATCAATTTCCAAATAACATTGGTCTGCAAGTGTCTTTAACTGATTTGATGCATTGTAAACAAAACACTAAGGAAAAATTGACTAAATTCATTGGTAGATTTAAGCATTTCCATGCTCAGATTTCTTATCATGTTCCTGATATGGATATTCAAAGTATGTTTATTTCAAATTTACAAACAAATAGTTGTATCTTGAGATTGGAATTCTAAACTAAAGGCAGCCTTGGTCATGCTCACTCTGCACTCTGCTAGGGTTTTTGTTTTGTGTTGATTTTATGCATTCTTTTTCCTTCCTTCACTCTATAGTTATTATGGGATATAGTTTAGTATTTATGGCTTTGGCCACTTCCCACCAAGTTTTTGATGCTAGTGTTGGTGTGGTTTTGGATAGCAATGGTTCCGCCAAGAAAACACCCTTGCAAATTTGTTCCCAAAGTGTTTCATGAGGTATGTCTCAGCCTGATATTATTTTACCCTTTAACAAGTTTAATGATGTCTATTCTTGGCTTGAAACACATACCCTTATAGGCTATTTTTTGGGATGCAACCCTCCTGAACATGTTATCAGGGATTGGGTTGCAAAATCATGGACCCCTCATGGAATTGGCTCGAATGGCATCTAGAGCGTCACCAAAGGCTTCTTTTTGTTTCACTTTTCCAATCCTTCTCATGTGGACACCAGTTTTGCTAAAGGTCCCTGGAATGTTAGGGCCTCACTTTTAATCTTCCAACGTTGGTCTCAAGACTTCTCTATCTCTGATGAAAATAAGTTGAAATTCCCAGTGTGGGTCAAGTTTCTTGGTCTTCCCTACCCTGTTGGCCATTCATGCATGCTATAGCGCAAAAGCTAGGTAGGGTTATATGTAGCGAGCATGACCATTTTCTTAATCCTCAGCCTCAAAAATGACTCTATGTTGAGGATGACCTTTCCAGGGACCTCAAAGAGTCTATTGAGATTTAGGTTGGTGAGACCATCTTCACCCAGAAGGTTCTCTATCTCAACCTTCCCAACAACTATTATCGGTGTCAATCTATAGAGAACAAGATTAAGAATTTCCCTTTAGCAATTCCTCATTCCAAGTCTCCTCACAAGGACTTTGGCTCTCAGCCAATTGAGTCTGGGAAAAAAGAAGAGGTTAAGAAAGATGATTTGGTTACAATCAGCCACCGCAAAAATCTAGCCAAGCAGCCTGCTTCAGCTTTTGCATCCCATCCGCCGCCTCTGGCTATTGAGGTTTCTTCAAAAACTCTGATTATTGAGGTTTCAAATCCTATCTCACAGGGGGAAGGAGTTATTGACTCCCATATAACCACTCCTTCAGCCTACACACCTCAGGTAGCTGTAGAGATTGCCTCTTCAGCTACCTTTCACCATTCTCATAGCCCTCCTGGGTGTGCTAAGAATGGGTTTTACGGCTTGAAGGAAAATGATGTAATATTTCCATGGATTTTTTTGGGTCCTCTTTTGCCCCAGGTTATTTATCTAATAGTTTTTCTTCCCTTGGGGAAGGTGATGGAATAGACAACACTATTTCTCCATGAAGTACATCTCATGGAATGTTTGTGGGTTGACAAACCTACCTAGAATTTTTTTAGTCATCTAGATGTTTTATGCCTCCAAGAAGTTAAAATATTTAGTTTTATGCTTGATGTTGCTTGTAAATTTATTTGGCCTAAGAGCCTTGCTCTCTGTTCTCAGCACAAGGCTGGTCAAGGAGGAGTTGCCACTCTCCTTTCCCCTTGTTAGCATTATTTTTTGGTTAATCATGGTTCAGCTCCCATGCAGAGAGTTGTTTGGGATACTTTCATTATTGAGAATCATTCTTTTGGCATAGTTAATGTTTATGCTCCCAATGATACTGTTGAGAGATCTCACCTTTGGTGTTGGCTTGTAGATTCTCTACCACCTACTACCTAGCTTGTTTGTGGTGATTTTAATATGGTGGAAATGGCCACTGACAAGGATGGCCTTTTGCCCTTTCGATGGACAGCTGGTGAAAGAGAAGTCTGGTACTACATGCGTAATAAATTAGGGATTTTTTTATCCCAATGTTGGTTGTCACCATTTTGAAGGGGTTTGGCACACTTGGTCTAATTTTAGAGACTCTTCTGATAGAATTCATAAAGGAAAGGAAAGGAAAGGAAAGGAAAGGTCCTTTTATAGACCATGACACTAGCCATATGTTTTTGGGTCTACATATGCTGACAGTGATATGGGACTACCTCATACTCCTTGTGAGAGGCACCTAAATATGCTACAAATGAGGCATGCATACCCTACCCCCTTGTGGGATTTATCATGCTATGATCTCAACACAATCTTTTTTCTCTTTTTCTAAAAATCAAGCTTTACCAATTAATCCTCTTGTTGATGTGACCTTGTCATATCTCTTCCCCATCTAATTTAATATTGTATGGAAGACAACTAAGGCTCGACCTCCAACCATGCAATTATTATTCAATACTTCTATCCTCCATCATCCTTGGACACCGTGGCCCACATTCATTGGGATTGGAACCTTGAGCCTAGGCCTTGTCAGTCACCAGGCTAGATTCAATGGTGGAATGAAACCATCAAGTGTACAGTTCATTTTTTACGCCTTTATGGTAGACATCTAGCCAAGTATCATTGTAGATCTTATGATGCCAACACCAAAGCCTTGTGTGTCACCACCGAGGCTTTAGCCCAAGATCTTTTCAATCAGGACCTACAACTCAACCTTACCAAGTTATGTCATCAAAAGCAAGTTTCTGACAACCATGCTACCAGAGGAGCCCAAGTCAAAGCTCGTCTCCATTAGTTAAAAGTTGGAGACCATGCTTCTAAAGAATTTTTTTCTACTCTCCATCCTTTCCATAATAGTGCAGGCATAACGAGAATCAGAGAAGGCCACATCCTCCTCACAGATCTTCTTGAGGTTTTGCATGCCTTTGTTCACCATTATGAATAGGTTTTTGCTACTCAAGGATATTCTCCTACTAGCGAGAAAGCCCTTATTGATTGCAGTGTGGGTGTTCCATATTGTGTCTCCCCTACTCAATGGGTCTTCTATGATCAACTACTTTCCATGTAGGATCTTCTAGAAGTGGTGTTTTCTATGGCTGATGATAAATCCCCAAGATGCAATGGCTTCCCTTTTGAGTTTTACAAAGCCCTCTGGGATGCCATTGGTCCTGATCTTCACCAGATCTATCTTGAAGCTTTACATACCCATACTCTTGGGGGTATCATCAACCAGGGAAATATCAAGTTCATTCCCAATTCTGGGGATCCGGAGGACATTTGCAACTGGTGGCCTATCACCTTGCTCATTGTCTCATACAAATTCATTGCCAAGGCCCTGGCTCTCAAACTCTGACACCTACTTCTGCAGATTGGTAGACCTGAACAAACTAGATTCATTAGGTCAAGATTTATTCTTGACAATATCATTTCTATCTGGGAAGGTATGAAATGGGCTTGTAAGTCTCACCAAAAAGCCCTTTTCCTTAAAATCATTTTTTTCTAAAGCTTATGATCGCATTGAATGGCCTTTTATTCTTTCTATGCTTCATGCTCTGGGTTTTGGGCCCATATTTATTCAATTTGTACAATTTTTTTTCAATGATGCCTCTTCCTGCATTACCGTCAATGGTCGATAGTATTCTACTTTTGGGCTATTCAGATCCATACAACAAGGTTTCCCTCTAGCTCATGCCTTATATGTTCTGGTAGCTGAGGGTTTTGTCTACTTGCTATCTCATTCCATTTCTATGGGGCATGTTCTGGGAATTTCCTTACTAGATTCATCTCAACAATTGGTTAATGGCCATTTTTCTGATGATTCCTTTCTCACTCTGGAAGAGGATGAAGAGAATATCAAGGCAACCTTGTAGTGTTTAGACACCTTTTGTCTAGCCTTTGGTTTGGCCATTCAATGGCACAAAACCCTCTACTATAGACAGTCAACTCTTCTTGAGCCTCCTTGGTTGTCCCAGTTATGTTGGTCTAGGATTCAACATGGGGAGATTTTCTACTTTCTTGGAATTCCCTTTGCTTTTCAAGCCAATCCTAAGGATCTGTGGAATGAAGTTCTTGCCAAAATTGAAAAAAATCTTACCTATTGGATCACTAAGCCACTCTCTCTCATAGAAAACTTTTAGATCTACTCCACGATCCTGGCGGCCATGCATGTGTACTATTCCTCATGGTTGGCTCCTTCAAAACCTTCCTACAAGAGGCTTGAAAAGTTATTATGTGATTTTATTTGGGCCTTTGGTATTGATCATCGTGGCTTCCACAGAGTTGCTTGGGATTTCTGCTGCCTTCCCAAAAATTATGGAGGGATTGGATTACTTGACACTTAGAAATAGGGCAAGCCCTTTGTGCCAAATGGGTTGTGTAATGTCTCACAAGCAATGAGGCCTAGAAAATTTTTCTTAGACACTGTATTTCCTTAGGGTATCCTCTCAAAAAACCTACCTGGAAGGGGATTGGATTCCAAACCCATCTAGTTATGAAGAATCTTGTTCAAATCTAGGACACTTAAATTTCCAAAAGTATATGGAGATCTTGGGAGTCTGTTAAGCCCCGGCTTCATTGGGCTTGGAATGGTTTTCAAGATGGTCTCTCATTCAACCAATAGAATATTTGGTGGTCCCCTTTATTTTATCAACAAGGGATTTCTCTTGCCAGAGTCCAGGGGGTTAGTGCTCTTCATTTTCAAAAACATGGTATCCAGACCCTGAAAGATATTTTCTGTAGAGCCACTATGAGTCTTCATTCTTGGGATGATCTCTAGGTGCAGTTCTAGCTTTGTTGCCTAGATCGTCAGAATTATGATTTTCTAGTTTTGGTCATTCCACCTCATCTCCTGCACAAGTTGGGAATTCAATTGGTTAGACCTTGGTGGAAGGACTAGAAATGGTACCCTTCCATGCCCTTCACTAGTTACAAACCCAAGCTTAGGTACTCATGTTTTGTTCCATATTTGCCAATGATTGATTCTCTCAACCAATGATGGCATATTTCCTCTTCCTAGAAGAGTTGGAGCTAACAATTTTGCATTATTTGGCATTCTATCATTGAGCCTAAGATAGATCATTTTTCTTGGTGTTTCTTTACCAGGGCTTATGTTTGGGAGCTAGGCTCCAGCATTTAGGTATTCCTGATCCTAAATGCCCCTTTTGTGGTCATTCTGAAATGCTCATACACATTTTTTGGTTCTGTCATCATGCCCATAATTATTGGATTTAGATTCATGACCTTTTTGTTCCCTTTAGGCCTGAACCTTTTTCTTGGCATATGGCACTTCTTGGAGATCCATTAGAATTCCTTCCCAGTACACCCAAATATGGCATACTTTCAGGATGGAGATTTTCTTTACTTTTTGGAAAGAGAGAAATGTTGTTCTCTTTTCTCACAGTTCTCTGGACATTTATATCTCTCTTTATGCTAAGGTGTGTATTTGTAATAATGTCATGATGCATATTCATGTGCAAGTAGACAAGGTGGCCTTAGAGGTTGCCCATTTACAGGAGCTACTCCAATACTAGGGAAATGCCCCTTGTACTCTTGCTTGGTTGCCTCCTAATTCTCTCTCAGCTGATTGTACACCACCTTAGGGCTGACATCATAGCTGAAGTTCCTCTACTAGACACTTTAGGACTCCACACCAATGGTGTCACCTCTCTGCCTCTCCTCTTCCTCAGAGCGATGCAGGTGTTGGCTTGACTCCCTTAATTATTTCTACTTCTGCTACTATTGCTCATCCCTTGGACAATGTTCTTGCTACTTCAAACAAAGTCCCTTGCCTGGCACTTACTATCTCACCTAGGCAAGAGGAACGAGAACTGGAGAAAGAAGATCTAGTAGATGGCTGGTCTATTCCTCACCAGACCCCTAGGCCCAGTGTTTGGGGAAATCCTAATGATAGAGATCCTCCTCCCTCTTCTGCTACTACTCTTGCAGCTTAAGGGTTTCTTCCTTTATATATGTTTTTGATGAAAAGTTGTATGGTTCTAGCCTCTATTGTCGAGTGACTTGCACGAGGTGACTTTTTCTCCCAACCCTTTTTTTGTGAATATTGTACTTTTCTCTTATTAATAGTAAAGGCTTGTATTCATCAAAAAAAATTTACAAAAGGATATTAGAGATAAGATTATGCTTACTGAATTTACCTCTTTTCAACAACTTTGTGCAGCACTTCATCATTATCAATTTCAAGTCATTCAATTTGAGAGCAATACTCCAATGGCTCATGTTCCAGTTGATAAGAGTGATGTTGCTCCTAATCCAAATGAATTTAAAAAACTCAAAAATCATTTCAAGATAAATAAAAAAGAGAATACAATTGCTGATCAAGTTTTTGTTGCATCTCACAATGCCACTTCTGCATCCACTACATTTCATTTGAATCATATGTTTACTCCTCTCTCTGAATCTTTACATCCTATTATGAATAGGTTGTTAACTACTAATATGATTACTTCACCTCCTATTCGACCTCTTTTACATGCTACAATAGCATCTAAATCTTTTGATCCTAAAGCTTTTTGTCAATACCATCATCAAAATGGCCATGATACTGAGAAGTGTTATTCTTTAAAACATAAGGTTCAAGACTTAATTGATTCTAATGCTTTATCTGTTGATAATTTTGATGGTAGTGGGAACAAACATGTTTCTCATCCTAATCAAAACCTTCAAATCTATATGAATCTTTTTCCTACACATGATACTAATACCATTGCTCAAGCATCTTCTATGGATATTGTTTATGATTCAAAGATGGATGATCTTAATCCTTTTCCTAGATTTACAGTACCTGATGCACAACCGGTAGCTCAAGGAGATGATGGGGGAGATGACAGAGGAGATGGAGGGGATGGAGGAGATGGAGGAGGTGGAGGGAGAGGATATAGAGGATAGATCTCTTGATCAGGTGGCTGAAAATGGTCACAGAGATAGGGTTTTGGAGATGAGGGAGATGACATGGCAAGGCCATCTCTTTGTCAGGGGGGATGTTGGGCAGCATCAGCCTGCAGGAGGAGAGGGCCTCAGAGCCAGGATCTAGGCTTTAGAGATGGAGATGTAGTAGTTGTGAATCACTATAGCCATTAGAGAGTAGCAGTTGACTAACCTAAGAGCTGAGATAGAGTGATGGGATAGGGCTATATAGGTTGCTACTATAGAGAGCCAGAGAGAGGTAGCACAAACTATATATTATCATGGTCTCTACATTTAGGCTGTACTCAAGGGTCAGAGAGCACCACCCTACTTAGTGATAGATAGGAAGTTCGATATGGTACCAGATGTAGCAGCAACACATCCTCCATAATTAGCTCCACATAATGGTGCTAGCCAAACATAGGCTTAGGCTGTTTAGGTGTTTACATATCATGAGATCTTGATCCAGACTTTGGGATCTCATATTTTGTATATTGTATCATGACATTGTTATATATATGAGATTATTGGATTTGTGATATATCTTGTGTATGCATCTCACTTGTGATGGATGTTTCAATTTGATATATCGTCTTTTCATATTGCTCAAATGTATGTTTATATGCTCATGTATGACCTCTCTCATAGATGTATGTTTAGTTCTCATGTTTATGATATAGACTCATGTTGTTGAAAATGATCTCTTTAAGGTATAGATATGATAATAAGATTAACCCCTTGTGATGATAGGAACAAGATGTGATTAAAAAGACAAGGAGAAAAAGACATGATCAAGAAGGAGGAAAGGTGAGCACAGTTGACCAACTAGTCCATGAAAGATAAAAGGAGAGCTCTCTCCATATACAAGATGCCAAAATAATCTAACATGAACCTAAAAATGCAAGCTACTATGAAAGAGGTTGACTTGCAAGGTCACAATGTTAATAGATATCTAATAATCATCATCGAGCTTTATTGGTAGCATCATAAGATCATACAATACTCACTAGTATGACTATGGGTATATGAATATGATCTATATCAAATAGAAGTGTGAAAATCTCACTTAGGCATCAAAGACATGTAGGTCAAGATGACTAGTGTGGTGAGGTTCCCTAAGTTTTCTATAGCAATATTATTCTTGCATTGAGACAAGAGAAAGTCAAAATGGCTATAAGCATGCACTCACGTAAAAATAGTCAAGCATAATACCTTATAGATCCTAAGTATCAAGTGGATCAAGCATAAATGTTAATGATAGTTAGGACCAACAAAATATACCCACAAGAAAAGAAAGAAAGAGAATGTGTTCTCATGCCCTAGTCTTCTAGCTCAACATCATCGAAAACTATTAGGGAGAGAACACTCATTAAAGAAAGCATCATAGACATCACACAAAGAAAAATAAAGTCAACAAGTCTCAATGATTCAAATGTTCAAGTGCATATGTGTAGGTCATAGAGTCAAACTTTGGGTATCACATATGCTAGTGAGAAATATCACATCATTCTTGGACTGTGGGTAAGAAATTTGATAAGTGTTGAGAAACACTATTTTCAAGGTGTCCTAAAGACTAGCGCATCCAAGAGACCAAAGCTGACACAGTTATGCCCCCTAGGCAAAGACAAAGACTAATTCCAAACCAAGGCAACAAGGACAAGGCATGATGGAAAAAGGCTAAGTGTCAAGGATGCATGCTAAGAAATAGGGGTGCAAAGGCATCTAGTAGTGCCTATTTCCAGGTTTTCACCACTTGGATTTTATTACAATTTCTTTTTTTTTCATTTTTTTGGATTTTTTTTTTCTGCTATTTTTTTTTTTTTTCTATTTTTTCAAGACTTTATATGCTTTTTAGGATTTTCTCAGCATCATATATGAATTTTTTTTCATGATTTTTTTAGGATCTATAAGTATGTATGAAGGATGCCCCTAGATAGAGTAGGCATCATGGGTAGAACTTCTTTAGGTGAAAAATATTGATAGGATTACAGAGCTGCTCCCCCTTTTCATTAGATAGTAAGTAAGCACTTATTCCAAAAGAAACAATAATAATATATGGTCCAAGCCAATTAGGTTCAAATTTTCCCTTTTGTTCTCTATGTTGTTGGTTCTTAGGATTTTCTCATAATACAAGATCTCCTACTTGGAATTCTCTAGGGCATACCTTCTTGTTGAATGCTTTGGACATACCCTTTTGGTAGACCCTCATGTGATCAAATGAAGATTTTCATTTCTCATCAAGAAGTTCTAACTCTTGCAACCTCATAGCATGATAATCTTCATCTATAACCAAACCTTTGAGAGAGACTCTAAGTGAGGGGATCTCAACCTCTAAAGGTAATACTACTTCAGCACCATAAGTAAGGGAAAAAGGAGTAGCCCCTTTGGGAGTACAAATACTTGTTCTGTAAGCCCATAAGGTTGGATTTATCTGAAGATGCCAATCATGACAATTCTTGTGAATTGTTCTATGGAGAATTTTGAGAATGGTCTTATTCGAAGCCTCTTCTTGTCCATTTCCTTCTAGGAAGTAAATGGAGGACCAATGCTATTTTATCTTGAACTTCTTATAGAGTTGTTTAAGGTCCTTATTTTTAAACTGACCTCCTTTTTCAGTGATTATCTCTGAAGGCACACCATATCAATAGATGATATGGTTCAAAATGAACAAGGAAATCATCGTCCCTGAAGCAACATATAGTGGAATAGCTTCTACCCATTTGGTAAAGTAGTCAGTAGCATTAATGATGAATTTATGTCCACCTAATGATTTGGGATGAATCTACCCAACAAGGTTAAAGGCCCAGTGTTGAAATGGCTAATGAGAAATAGAAGGAATAAGCTCCCTGCTTAGAGCATGAATCAGGTTTCCATGTTTCTGACACCTTTTGCAAGATTTGGCAAAAGATATAGCATCCATCTACATGGTGGGTCAATAGTACCCAGCCCTAAGAAACCTTCGGGCCATGGCAAGACCATTAGAATGTCCTCCAAAAATACCCTCATGAATGTCAGCTAATGCTTGGTCAGATTCCTCCTTTTCCAAGAACCTAGGAAGTGTCCCATCTAAACCCCTCCTATATAGATCACCAGAGATAAGGGCATGGTGAGAGGTGTTGTAGATAAGGTTTCTTCTTTTAGAGTGATTGACTGTATCAGGGATGAAGCCATCACAGAGGTATGAGTAGATGACACCGTAGCAGGATGACTCATGGCCAACAAGGGTACAAACAACTTGGCTTTCTGGAGAGTCATAGATTGGGTAGCGTAGCTCTTCCACCAGGAATTAAAATCTTGACTCATGTTGTTCTAGCTGAAGAAATGAAGCCAATGTAGCCATAGTTTTTTCTACTTTATTCTCTATTCTAGGGATTTTTTGAAATGTAACAAATGTGAAATATCATTGCAATGAATTAACCATCTTCTTATAGGGTATCAATTTTTCATCCTTTATTTGGTATTCTTAATTAACTTGGTTGATGATCAATTGCAAATCCCTATAAATGTGCAGCTCTATAATTCCCCATTCTATTGCCATTTTTAATCCATTTGTCAAGGCCTCATATTCAACAACATTATTTGTATATGGGAACAAAATTTTTTAAGACTTAGGGATTGTATACCCATGGGGGGAAACAAATAACACTCTAGCTCCTAAATAATTTTGCATGAAAGAGCCATCAAAGAACATCTTCCATGTTCTTGTAGTCATGTACATTATGTGCTCATCTAGAAATTCAACTTGAATAGGCATGTTGTCTTGAATTTGAAAATTAGCCAGTTGGTTTGCAATGGCTTATCCTTTTATGACTTTATGCTCAACATACTCTATGTCAAATTCTAATAAGATCATCATACACTTAGCGAGTCTACCCATGAGAGCAGCCTTACCAAGCAAATATTTAAGAGGATCAATCTTTACAATGAGGTGTATCATATGTACAAGCATGTAGTGTCACAACTTTTGGGAAGCAAACACCACTGCAAGGCAAGATTTTTCAATACTAGTATAATTAACGTCATAAGACACAAGAGTATGAATGATGGAATATATAGCTCTTTCTTTTCTCGTGTCATCAAGTTGAGCCAATAATGCCCCCAGGGAAGATTCTGTTGCTGAAACATACAATATGAGTGGTTTTCCTGGGATAGGAGGCATTAAGATTGGAGGATTGGCCAAGTACTTCTTAATTTGGTCCATGCTTTTCTAAAAATCCTCATTCTAGACACATTTAGCCCCTTTATGCAATGTCTTATTAAAGGGTTGAGCTTTATCTGCTAGTTGTCAAATAAACCTCCTTATAGATTGAAGGCATCCCTGGAGACTCCTCATTTGGCTGATGTTTTTCAGAGGCAGCATATCCATTATTCCTTTAACTTTCTCTGGATCCACCTCTATTCCTTTGGCTGAAATAATAAATCCTAAATTTTTTCCAGAGGTGACTCCAAATGCACACTTTTTGGGATTTAATCTCAGTTGAAACTATTCCATACAATCTAAAATGACTTCTAGATCTCTTGGGTGTGTATCGCTTTTTTTAGATTTTTCCAAGGTGTCATCCACATAGTCCTCCATGTTCTTATGCATCATGACATGGAATATAGTGGTCATAGCTTTTTGGTAAGTAGCTCCTACATTTTTCAACCCAAATGGCATGATGTTCCAATAATAGGTTCCCCATGCACAAGTGATTCCAGTCTTTTCCTAGTCTTTAGGAGCTATCTTAATTTGATTATAACTAGAAAATCCATCCATCAAAGAATAGAGCTCATATCCTGTAGTCAAGTCCACTATCATATCTATGTTTGGGAGTGGAAAATCATCCTTTGGGTAGGCTTTTTTAAGATCTCTAAAAACTATGCAGACACGAATGGACTTGTCATGTTTTGAAACTGGTACAATATTAGATATCCATTTGGCATAATAGATGGCTCTTATAAATCTTTCACTGAGGAGTTTTTCTAGTTCAACTTTGATGAGAAGAGCTATGTGAGGATGCATTTTCCTCAATTTTTATTTCATAGGTTTGATGCCTGGAGCTATGGACAAATGATGCATAATAAGACTAGTGTCCAACACTAGCATGTCTGAGTAAGTCCAAGAAAAATTAATTTTCTTTCTTTGTAGGAACTTGGTATATGCTTCTTTTTCTTGTGTTGATAGAGATTGAGCTAGGTGCACAATTTGTGGAGCCTCTTCTGTATTCAAATTAACTGGCTGTGTAGGCTCAATAAGTATTGATGACCTTTCTTGAAAATAACTTGGAAGATTATCAAGTACCCCATCCTTAGGCACCTCAAAGAGGTTTTCACCTTTGGATACGTCCTTTATTTTTGATTTTTTCCATTCTAACATTGCCACATAGTGGTTTTTGCCATCAGAACTCTTATTTTTATTTTATTTTCTTTTCATTTTGCAACTGAGGTACTTGATATCAGGTTTTGTCATGCTCGTAGTTGGTTCACTGGTGGAAGAGACAATGGGCTCAAGGGCATTTAGGTAGCATGCTATCTCATAGTCATTCTAGAAAGTTAGGAGATGAGGCTCTTGATAGCATTGAGACTAGTCAATTAGGTGGGGATTGGCAAGGGGTAGGTCAATGACAGGTTCAATGTTGTTAATACAGAAGGCATTATCTCTGGTGAGTGCAAAGTTAGGGTCTGTCAAGTATCCCTCTAAGGTACCCGAATCAGGATTTATCCTACCAAATGAAGCATCATCCACTAAAGTGATTTGCAGATTCAAATCATCTAGTCCTATGCTAGAATTGTTAGTTACCTTACTTTTGGAACTATATGTATGGACAACATCAACATCCATGTCAATAGTAGAGGAACCTGAGAGAGACTCCCACTCATATTCATGTGAATCTGTGTTTGAATCCTGACTGGGATGTTTACACCAAGCATGTTTTTAGAACCCTGAGGTAGAGGCTTTGATGTCACCAAGGGTAACATCATCTTGAATGCTATTTGTGTATTGATATTCTTGAGTAGGATCTTCAACATGATCTTCAACAGTGGATTCTTCTTGTTCTAGGTCTGAAATTGTTGGATTAGCAATTAGAGTATCTAAATCTCCCTAAAGGAGATTTGTGGAAGGGACCCAATCTTCACACCTATCTTATTGATTTTTCAAATTGGGTATGTAACTTGATTCATCATCACTATCCATCACAGCTAGGATAGGAACAATTTTCTTATTCTGACCTTCGAAACCTAGGCCAACTATTGTCTTAGATCTGTGCCCAAAGAGGGCATGGTCAAGTGGTTTGGCTTTAGCATCTCATCTTTGATTGAGAGGGACATGACTTAAATAGCCCATATTCTTGACCAAAGTGTATCCTCTCCCATAAGTCTTATGAGATGGATAAAAATTTTCATTATGCATGTACTTTTCCTCCTTGTAGATCCAATCTCTAACGACCACCTCATCTTTTTCATCATGAATGGGCACTGAGGACTCTACAAATGTATCAAACAGAGTCATGTCTGAAGATGAAGGTTGCATCTCTTGTGAAGGTTTTCCATAGGACCTAGGTGAGACTGACAATTTTGTAAAGGAGTCAATTTGATACCCCCCCATACCAAGGTCTATGGACTTGAACTTATTCTTGCACTATTCTAGAGTTGCATCAAAATTTTCTACTTCTCAATTGAGAGGGACATGAGTCCCTACTAAAATTATATTTACAGATAATGTGCTATCCTTGGGTATATAGACTTCAACTCCATTATAGGGGAACTTAACACATTGGTGGTAGGTGGAAGGCACTTCTTGCATGTCATGTATCCACGGTCTACCAAGAAAGATATTATATGCTAGATGACCAACATCAATAATTTGGAAGAAAAAGTCCTTTCCAACAAGACCAATTCTGATAGGAAGGACAGCTAACCCTTTAGAACTTCTCTTGGCCTCATCATTGGCTTTGATGGTAATTTTCTTCTGGGTATCAATAACTTTCTCAGAGTAACGCAGAGTTTTCAAGAGACTCAAAGAACAAATGTTGAACCCAACACCCCCATCTATCAGCGCACACCTAACACGGGTTTTATGGATCATGACCTCAATGTGAAGGGAAAGATTATACAGATGGCTCAAGGCTTTGTCATCTTCTTTGAAAAATGTTAGGTAATGTGGACTAGCAAGATGGTTAACCATGTTTTGGAATTGGTCAATATCTATGTTGTTAGGAACATTAGCTGCACACAAAGCATCCTCAAGGATACGCTTATGTCTTGGGGACAATTCTAGAAGTTCAAAAATTGAGATTTGAGCTGGTGTTCTTTGTAATTGGTCAACAAGATTATAGCTCATGTCGGGGTTGACTTCTGATTTGGCAATGAAATTTTTATATGTCACTTGCTTGGGTTTGGAATTAGGCCCTCTAATAACCATAGGGCCTTGGCTCTGGCTTCTAGTGACAGTTTTTAGAGCTTGGGATAACCTTCAAGAGTGAGGACCTCTAAGCACAATCATAGGTTCTTCATCAAATATTGGAGGAGAATCAACATCATGACCATAAGGATCTTTTCTTCCCATCATATTGACATTTTCACTGACAACTTCAAGCATATTGATCACATTCTCTACAGACGTGTATGCATAGTTAATTTTAGCCTTTCCATTTTTGGCTTTAGAGGTTTCCCCCTTATCATATTTAGGTAGAGGCTCCTTAAATGCTTTGTGGTATGCATTAGTATTCAACCCATCAACCTGAAGTTTACCACTCTCAATTAGATCTTCAATAAGATTCTTAAGTTTCCAGCAATGTTCTATGTCATGCCCAATGCCATTGTGGTATTTATAGAAGGCTTTTTCATTCCACCAATGTGGCTTAATGTCTAGTATGCGGAAATTTGTTGGATCTTGTGGCTATGCAAGGTTGTTGGCAGGAAGCATCTTAAAAAATTGTCAGAAGAGTCACCGAGCTTAGTGAACTATTGCTTCTCCTTTTTGTGTTTGTCTTGATATCATTGTTTATGCTCTTGTTGGCTAGAGGATGTGTTGAGCTTCATAGCTTGAACTGCACTAGATAGATGGAGGACACCTTGATCCTTTGGTTGGTTAGAGTCAAAAACTCCATCATTGACTACTTGTTTATTTATATTCTAGTGCGAGTTCTTGCCTTTGTCGTTATGATTGTTGTTATTATTTTGACTATGGTTGTTGTTGTTTTGTTTAGTCAAAATACCTTGTTCTTTTAAAACATCCTCTATTTTGCATGCGGTTTCAACCATAGTGTCGAATGAATCAATTACCATCTTTCAAACCTCATACCGTATCTCAGGCACTAAATTACTAACACTGATATCAATTCGTTAATGTTCAGGAATTGTCCTAGAATATCAAGAGCATAATCGTCTCCACATTAGTAAGAATGTAACAACGGATTTCCCTTGGTTTTGTTTCAAATTGCACAAATCTAGCATGGTGACTCATCTTGATAAGTTTTAGGCAAAATGTTGGACAAGTTCTTTAAAAGTTTTGACGGGAGGGGTTATGTTGGTAAACCACTCCATAGCTTGACCTTGTAGACTCCTTGGAAATAATCTCATCAGATAGGAGTCTTCATGGTGGAATTCAAAACTCATGGTGTAGAAATAATGCATATGATCATGTGGGTCACCATTACCATCATATTTGTCATATTGGGGAAATTCAACTTTCTTAGGAAAGCCCTTCATGCTCATACTCCTATCAAAAGGATTAGGAAAAATAGAGTCAAGGTTAAAGGAACTTTTAGGAGCCATCATCTTCTCCATCATTTTCTTTATTTTCTTAATTTCATCTTCTTGTGAGGGGCTTTGTTTCTTGACTTTCCTTTCCACATCAAAATTATAAGGGACCCTTGCACCCTTTTTAATCAAGCTCTCTAGGAACTTATCCTTATTTTTCTCAACATATTTTTCCACATATTGTTGAAATAGTGGCTCTTGTTGCATTCTCATAAAATCTTGAACTTCAAAACTTGTACTACTTCCTCCATGTTGAGAGCCATGATGAGCTCGTTGGGAGGGTGGTCTTGAGTTCCTAGGAGGTGTTGGTCTCCTATAGTGAGCATATTGTAAAGTCCTTCCTCTAGGACTAGGAGATATTGATGGTGACCTTGAATACCTTCTAACTCATGGTGTTCCTGAGGGAGTAGATGGTGGAGAGTTGTTTCCACTATTGGTACCCCTATTGTTGAATTTTGCATTAAGTTATTGAGCTAGAAGCCTATCTTGTTCTTCTTGAAATGCTTTTCTCTCCATTTCTAATAAGGATTTTCATTCCACTTCAAGTTGTCTAAACTTTTCTTCTTTAGCGGCTTGTTCATCCAAAACTGCTCTCTTTTCATGTTCTATTCATTTGAGCCTTTCACTCACATATCTTGAGGTTGTTCTTAGTGGAGAGTTGGGCCTTGAATGTGTGAACAAGTTGTTAGTAAATGTTGCATTTATATGAACATCACTAGATTCATTGTTTTGGTCTTCATGTTGTGACCGTGCATCTTGGTAAGCTTTTCTATAATGTCTTTCAGCTCATTGATGAGCATCTAGATACCTGGTGTTGATAGGGGGTGACCCTGGTTGATTATCATGAGAAGATTCACCCAACATCATGTTACACCTATGTCTTTGGAAAATGTGATCAAGAGTTTGATCCATTTCTTTTCTTTGCTATTTGTTCAAGGTGTAACTCATGTCCATATTTGATTGAGAAGGTGCTATAGAAGTACTCAACTTACTAGGGTTTCTCCTAGGCTCAAACCAAACTTTTGAAGTACTCTTGGGGGACTGATCAAAGATGGGTTCCTTCCCCTTTCACTTTTGGCAAGTTTGTACTAAAGGTAATTGTTCAAAAATGACTTGAGGTCATTTTCCTTGGTCCACTTGGTATCTTGTTGTATCCGGCATGAAAGAAAAGACCCTTAATGAAAAGATGACCTTATGAATCATTGATTGTCAAACTAGGATAGTGAAAATATTCAATTGTCCAAAAGACAAATGATGAAATAGAAAGCTGAAAAAATGTGTAAATCAACACTACCACAATGGTGCATAATAAAAGGATTCCATTATCCTAGCACATATGGATCAGGAGGATGATTTACCCAAAATTGGAATTGAAATTTATATGAAAATGAATTTGGACAAAAGAGTACTCAAACTCTCCAAGTGTGTAATCAAAGAGTCTAAAGGTGAATCTAGTCAACAAGGATGATTCATAACTTGTCAATGACAAGAAAGATCTTTGGTGGAGTCAAAAATTGCTAACTCAAGATGTTTAGAGCCAAGAACCTAAGGTACAAACAGGCTTTCCATGGAAAAGTATGAAACCTAGTAAGATCTGGTCAACCAAGGAAGAGCTGAAAATTGCATAAACTAGGCAGACAACAAAAGGACTCAGTGCGATAATTACCAGGAAAATAGGGAAATAATTTATAACCAGGCAATATTTCATGCCAATCAGGGTGATAGTTTCTAGCCAGTCTGTGCGATACTTTCTAGGAAAGGAATATGATAGTTGTGCAGTAGTGAACTATTGCATGATATTTCTCAATACAGTGTGTGATACAGTTTTAGGATCGTACGACTCTTGACTAGTGAATGTTAAAAATCTCAGTTTTAATGGTAGTTTGGTCAAAATTTTAGTTTGTAGGTTGGTTTTTTCAATTTCAATCATAGTGATAGCAATAAATTGACAGGTTTGCAAATAGTAGGGGATCAAACATGTCCTCAAACACTTGAAACAAGGGCAAAAGCAACCTTTCCAAGAAAAACACTTGTGATATCAAAATTGAAAAATCCGATGAATACTACCATGTTGTTGAGTATGCAAGAATGTTTACATGGGTATATCACAGTGAGAACACTTCAAGCACTTGCTATCCTAAAAATTCAAAGGCTCAATACTTAACAACTTGGCCCACACTTGATGCTCCATTGCCTCACACAAAGTGGTTGCCCACAATAGATATTAGCTTTGTCATGGAAGTGCCAATGACACAACCAAAGGAACACAGATGGTGAGTAATCTTGGGGTGATCTGGGTTAGTCCACTTGGATCAATCCTTGCACCAAGAAGCTAACCAGAAAAATAGGGTGGCTTCTATCTATGGTTCTTAGTAAGGGCTTCCATTCATAGCACCCATCTTACTCCCCAAAGGGACTCCTTACCTTGCGGCAAGCAATGGGCCTCGCAGCCTCAAGAGTACCTTAAGCATTCTTGCTTGACATTTTCCTCATAGTCGTAATCCCACAAGCTACTCACATCAAGTGAAGACAAGTGCTACATCTACCAAGGTTTTGTGTCCTTGATAGCCTTGAGTTTATAGTGGGTCAGAATAGTCAGCAGAAGGCTTGTCCCCACTTGGGTCATTCCTCTTGATTTCTCAAGAGCAGGCCCGCTAAAGTATCCTAAACTACACAAAGAGTGGATCAGCCTTTGAGGGTCAAGATTTATGTTTCACCTCAAGAGTGAAGAGCATAATCTCCTACCTCAAAAATTTCTCCCAAACACACCAAACAAAGGTTCAATTACCCTCTTGCTTCCAAAATCCAAAGATAGGTCAAGATTTTTGTTTCACCACAAGGGTGAAGAGCATACTCTCCTACCACCAAAGAATCCCTTCCACAAGATATTATGTTCCTATGAAATGAAACAACTAGTAATTGCCACACTTGAAATGAAATAAACAACAAGCACTTTTTTTTGTTTTTATGCTTGGGCAGCCCTTAAAAAACTATTAGTAGCCCTTATGCATGCATTTTTTGGCAATTATTCAAGCAAGAGTCACCTACAACCACAACTTGTTAGCCCCACAATGGTTAGCAAAATCCAAATCCAAATGAAATCTGCAAATTAAATCTACCTAACCATAGAAAACTAAACTAGCAAGATAACTAGATCCAAACTCAGCCAAAAATAATTTGAAAACAATTCGCTGCCAGGCACAGGTGATAGCACAGTTGCCAGAAAGATCACGCAATACTATATAGTATACTGGTGCAATATTATCTTTCTGTGTGACACTTCAATTTACCTACAGGTGACAAAGAGTACTGAACAGTGCGACATAATGTTGTAAGCCGTGCAATACTTTAACTAGAAAAGTATCACACTAGTATAGAAGAAAATGTCACATGACACTGGAAAACTATCACATGATAATCTAAGACTGAAAAACTAGAGAGCCAAAAATGAAGCTAAATATTGATGAAAAAAAGATGAAAATGCAGAAAATGTAGGAAAAAACTATAACGCTTTGCCCCACTGTGGGCACCAAAAATGTACACACTCAAGTAGTGCACTTCTCTAGGTCATTATATCCAAGAGAATCCATGAACGGGAAACCTTAGAAAGTGACCTAGAGCTCCCTATGATTGGAGTTGCAAGGATATTAAGATTTCTCTCAGCTAGAGCTACAAAAGCTTATGACCTTGCTAGTCAACCACATAATGGGAGATTCAAATAATGACAAGGGAAAGAATGCCAATATCCCCAAGAATCAATATGAAATGCAATGCAAACTATATTAAGATGAATATGTAAACTAAGCTATTGGAAATGAAAGAACAAGTATTACCAAGCCTTCCTAGTTAAGTTGTGTGATCTAATCTATAGCATAAAGGAAACTAAGCTATGAATGTCATGATAATTAAACTAAGATGTAAGAAATGAAACTAAGAAAGCATGTAAATGTAAAAGCTAAGAATGCTCCAAATCTTCAAAAGTTACAAAGTGACCTAGAAATCCTGCAAAATAACATTAGTATTCAAAGGATGCATATATGAAAATGAAGAAGAGAGCTCTTCTTTTATAGGAAGTGAGAATTAATGGACAATGAAGATTAAGAGGCAAAATACTCAATCAAGGCTAAGGCTTAAGAGAGAAGCAATTCATGTGCACAAATATCCTCCAATGAGAAAATAAGAGTTCACTTTTGTGTCCATATGAGACAAAAAGTGCTTTTCTCTTTTTATAAAATAGGAATAATGCTTTTTTGTGCAACTTAGGATAAGAGGAAAAGTGGGGACTTTTTATTTAATAAAAGGGGAGGAAATATTCCTTTTAATTAAATAAGGACTTAGGATAAAATTGAATAAATAATAGAATTAGGATTTGATCAAGGAAATTGATATTAAGCTAAAAATGTTGATTCAAGAGATTGATAAATTGTTGAATGGGGGCCCAAAGTCTAGGTGACCATTTTAGGGTGCATACAATTGCATAGGTACAAATGGGAAAAAATAGAATGTTCCCATTGAGGTTGAAACCTAACATCAGAAGAAATGCTACTGGAGTAGCATTTAAGACTGAAAATCATCAAGACACCTCTCATGTCTCTCTAGAAGTTTTCTTTCGAGAAGAGAAAAGATGAAAAGCTTCTCTAGAAGATTTTTTAGAAAAAAACAACAAGGCTACTCCAGAATAGAACAAGGTATCTCTAGAAAGGAAGAAACTGAAACCAAAGAAGATAAAAATGGTAATGTCATTATTGAAATAGAGTTTTAGTAAGTCATAATAAATGGATCATGGTTATGGCATTTGATATTTGGCCATTTGAACTTTAGAGGTCTTAATTTATTGAATAGGAATGTGTGTCTATTTTGTGGACAATGTGAATTTGCAACACAAGACTTCAATAGAACATTAACTTTTTAGTTTAAATCAAATTGAAAGCCATTAAACTAAACAAAATAATCCTATTGCTCTCTAACTAACACAAGTATGGTAAGAATCTAAATTTACTCTCAGATTTAGACCCTAAATAGTGACAATGCATGTTAGAATGAGAGATTCATATCAAATTCAACTAAGAAATCAAATTCATTCATAGAATCCATTGAATCATTAACCATTAAGAAAATTGCAATGTTTTCTAATTATCTATGAAATCAAATATGCAACATGTAAGTATGAATTCAAATTAACTATCTCTTTAACCTTGTTTGAAAATTCATCTTTTATAGAACCTTAAGAATTCGAATAGTTGAGATGCATCCATGAGGAATGGTTGAGATGCCTCTAAACTTGATCCATGTGAGTGATCCATCTGATGAGCTCTCATTGGTCAAAAGTGTCTTTGTTATCCCCTTGAGAGGTGACATGTCATTTTTTAGTCTTTTTTCCATTTTTTTAATTAATTACTCTAGCCATGCATTTAATGGGATTGATTTAATTAATTAGATCTAGAGGTAATCAATATGGTTTTTGATCAATTAGTGATAATTAATGCTTAATTTATGAAGTTTTATTAATTTTATCAAATTTGATGAATTATGTTAATAATTAGGAATCTGTCATGCCCAAAACTAGGACAAAACACACACACAATTTTATTTTCTTTTGAGGCCTCAATTCATGAAATCGTAACCACAGATACACAACCATTAGGGAGGACAACGATATCTACTGATCTAAATAAGGTTCTACCAACAAGGCGTGAGGAATTGATTTCCCTAAACCATTTGTTCTATAAAGGTGAGGATGTAATACTATCTAAATGAAGACTCCTTCATGGTAATTGTCAGCAAATGGTAGGATAGGTGAATTGACAATAAGAAGACTCCATATGTATATAATACCGACTATGCTTATATGTACAGTGATGCATATATACATATAAGAATGTTCGATAATATATATATACCCTAATCGGTTAAGACAAAAGGCTCAACAGATAGGACTATAATAAACTATCCTCCGATAACTTGGGTACACAAGTGTACACGAGTGTTAGGACATTCGTTAATAAATATGGATGAGTGAATTATAAAATTGGTTCCCCTTAGGTTAAAAACATAACCCCTAGAGGATTATAATCATTCCAAGAATGATGTAAATATTGATATAGCAATTTACTCTCATACTAGAACAATTATAGCAGTTGCATTGATTATCATTAATATTCCTTCCTAAATATTTTACCAAGAATAAACAATTTCACCTATGTATCAATTTAATGTTAAAACAAGTTAATAAATTCTCCAATAGTCATTAATATTGGATATCATTTAGACACCTACTAGGAATAGGGTTTAATTATTGAAGGGGCATTATTTATTGAATTTTTAATAAAGAGAAAAAAATATGATAAAAGAGATTTTATTCAAAATATTCTAAAAGAGATTTTATTCCTCACAAAGAACAATAAATCATAAAATTTTCATTTAAGGAAACAATCTCCCACAACCCTAGATTTATAGGGATGACAAGAAAATCCTAGAAAAGAAATAAAATATCTTTATTACACATCCCACAAATCTAGGAGGGATCTAAATGTCATCACAAAATCTAATTTTAAAAAAATCATAGTTTAAAGGATAATATAGTTTCTAAAGAATAAATGTTCACTAAATATCTAAAAGAAAATCAACCACTTTCCCGAAATTATAGGGATGTCAAGAAAATCTAAAAAGGGGCTAAAATAGAATGATATCCACATTTCCACAAATCTAGGAGGGAATAATTTAGAATAGCTACATACCCTATTTAATTAAAAATAACTCAGCCAAAAGGAGAAATTTGTTTCCAAGTTTATAATAACAAGAAAAGGGAAATAATGTATATATGTATATATATAAAGATAAACATGTATACATATACATATTAATAAAAAACATAAATTTCAAAGGAGGATTACTATATATATATATATATATATATATATATATATATATATATATATATATATATATATATATATATATATATATATATATATTAAGAAATTCCAGCACAGTAATCAGTAAATTTATTACTGTATATTTATGCATACTCAGCCAAGTATATGCATTTATATATGATAATATAATGACCAGATTAAAATAAAGCTAACTATAGAATATACTCAACAAAATTAAGAAATTTTTCTACAAAAAAGTATGCAGAAATAAATAACATTTTGATATGTTCATATTAAACCATAAATTTTTTACGAACAATAAGATTAGTAACTCTAATTTATTTTCAATCATGCATGCATTAAGAAAATAGCCCAAGTTTCAATTCTATGATTTTCAAATAAGAAAGAATATTACAACCATCTTTCTAAAACCAAACATTATTAAATATGAACATTTATAAAATTAAAATAAGCCTCTTCTTATGGTGAACCTTAAATGGAATACAAGTGTAGCCCTTTTGAGAACAAAATCTTAGTATTAACATATCATTTCTCTTTTTTTTGCGAGAATTAAATAAATCAATAGCAAGACATTTACTTTGATATCCTATAACTTCAACTACAATAACATGATCATATGATATAAGGGAAAATCAACTTTTCCTCATAAACATTTTAGTTCTCAAGTAGACTTAGACCAAGAATTTCAACTAAATTATTTTTACAAGCATATCAATGCTAGGCATTTAGACATAGCCTTTAAAAAAATCAATTACATAGTGGCTTGAGACCTATCAATTCCAAATGCATGAAGTAGCCAAAGTCTATCTTCCTTCTAGCTCTATCAAACCAGCAAGTTAAATCCTTCAAATCTGCAAAAGAAAACCACACGGCCATGGAGGCTCACCTCCCAACCATAGGCCATTTCATGGCCACCCCTGAGCTAGGGGAAAACTTGGATGGATAAGGGGTACAACACCATACACACATACAAATAGAGTACAACACTATTTTACAACACCAAATTCCCTACCTGAGACTGTCACAACAGGAACCTCACTGGTCTCCTATGGGGGTGAAGGTGGAACATACAATCTAGGAGATGGCCCCAGTGAAACAATATAAATACAGCCTTCATCAAGGCTTAGCCTTCGTCAAGGCTTAGCCTTCATCAAGGCTTAAAACATACATACCTTCTCAAGGCCATGTATCATACACATACTAAAACACACCCTTATACCACCAAACAAAATGCACATGGAGGCACATGGCTACCCATACAACCATGCCTTCTCCCCTTCCTGCGTAGAGGAAGGACTCTCCACTAGAAGGTAGTCCCAACTTGTGCTCTTCACCCATCAAGGCCCTCTTCCCTCCCAAGGGTGAGCTTGGCCTTGCACAATCCCCAAGAAACATTGCACAAAAGAAAATCACATTACATAAACATGAAGACACACACATAATGTAACATATACAATTCTTCATGAGAAAAGTAAATTACATAACCACAAGGAAAATGGTAAGAGTTTCAAGACCCAACCTTAGTCCTAGCTTCTTGGCTTGAAGATGAAGATGGCAATCCAACAATCCCTCTTGTAAATCCAAACTCCAAGAACTCAAGAAACTCCAAATCCAATACCACACAAACTTCACAAAATTCACAAGTCTCCAAAAGTTGGAGAGTGGGCAATTCCCCAACAATTTTCCCTCCATCCCTTTAAGAAGACAAACAAAAAATAGGAGGGGGAAATTCAAAATTCAAAATCAAAGTCAAGAGTGGTTCTTCCAATTTCGTCACTATTCAAAGGGGCATCTTTTGGTATGGCAAAAATAGTTAAAATTTATAACAATAGTCAAAATTTGACCCCCATCATATGACACCACTATGGGGTAGTCTATTTTTAACCTCCACTAACATAAATGACCAATAAAACCCATTCAAAAGACCACTCAAAGCATGAATCCGAAAATGAAAGAGAATCCATTCATGACACCCTAAAATTAGAGACCACTACACATAATAAATACTTGGTCATGCCAACTCACAAGACATGTGTCAATGGACACCACAAATAACTCACATGACTACAATTACACATGGCATGCCTAGTAGACTAATAATGAAGTAAAAATAAACATAATACTACAATTAACATTCATACATCACTTTACAAAATTAACACTTCACAATGAGGTTAATTTCTCCCTTTGGAGATAACCTTGGCTTAACAGGGTTTTCACAATTTATCCATCTTTAATTTCCCCAAAATTTCCATGGCCTTACCTGCACACTTGACAAAGCATCAATAGCTCATGAAAAGTTAAATATCATATACATATACATGAAATTAAAATGCATCAAAATCACATTCTGATTCATCACAATTTCTAATTGCATCTTATAATAATTCACAACATTTCAACATCAATATTGCAATTCTAAAGCACATAAAGTCAGGATTAACATGATGCATAATGTTCCATCCAATATACTAGCCATGATCCATTCCATAAATTTTCTATCATAATGTAACATCAAGATATCATGTATGTATAAATCAAAGATGCATCAATTACTATGCTCATGACCTAATAAATAGCATCAAAGTGAGACTCTTATATCATCATCACTTAATCAAACTCTAGTACATCATTTAGTCCAACTACATCCACACTTTACCTCAAGAAAATCACCTACTTCCAATAATACCTTTCTAAATTTCAAATCAAGCTATTTCAAGAACATAAATATATCAATTAACCTAATTTATTAACTATGATTATCTCACATAAACTCTCATTGTACAAACATGAAATTATGGCATAATATTCTAACTTGAATAATTCATCAATACCATAAGTCAAGACCTAATAATCTAATGTGAAAATAAGTCTTAAATTATTTACAAGCTACATTTCAAATTATTCTCTTTTCTTGCATAATTATAACATCAAAGCGTTCTATGTGAAACCTCCCGTTCAACATCAGGATCTAATAATCACTTTTCTATTAATACATGTCTCAACATAAAATAAATTCAAATAGTCCTTTATGTAAGCATTCATATCCAAATAGAAATATTTCAACATTCAATAGTGCTACACTCACACCTTCCCTACTGCATTTCTTCTAGAGATTACATACACATATGAACAATATTTAACTACATTAGAATATATATACATATATTTCACCCTTTTATTATTTAAACTACCTTATTCCAATACAATTTCTATAAAACATGCACTTGATAGTATTATCACAATGATTAGTTGAATTCAATTAATCTTATTTTAAACACAAAACATCCTAGGATTTTGAGTGTATAAGTAACAAGAAATGAATACATCACAATGGTAATCAAACCTCTATCTACCAGAACACAAATCATAATGCAACAACATAAATTTATAATTACTGAGTCTATTATGCAGAAAAGATAATTTCCAAGATAGAATCTCTTAAAACACCTGACATGACTTCGAGAGATAAACTCTAGATAAACATAAGGAAAATCCGGCAAAGAGCATCTCATGATGCCATCGACCATAAAGCGGGTAACAATCACTGCACCCACATGAATGACTCATCCCTACTCTAAGGGTTTCTAGAATGTGATTTAAGGCCATATCGTATGTCTCCTAGTGCTTGCATACATCAATACACACTCCAAAACAATCCTCCTTGCAGATTTTCCTTACTTGGGACCTACATGACTTTACCCTTTGAGAATGATAGTTGAAACCACACCATAAGGATACTCGTGCAAAGGGGTAAACGAGCGAGGCACTACAGAATCAAATTAACAAAATTAAGATTTTATCATGAATTAGGGAAAATAGGGCCTTAGGTTCTATGAGCCCAATTTTAGGTGATTACATTTGCGCCTCTTTGAATTGCTTTGCGAACAACATAGGGATTCAAAGATGATTTAGCACATGATTCAGTAGAATTGATAGATTCAAGGAGATTTAGAGAGTAACAAGAACTACTCTGAACTCAAGTGATTTAGAGAGCAGTGAGGACCACTCTAATTTTTAGGAGATTTAGAGAGTAGTGAATCCACTCTGAAATATTTAGAGAGCAGTAAAGAGAACTACTCTAAATTTGAGAACTCTGAACTTGATTGAACAAAATCTTACATGATTTGAAAGTCATCAATTCTGAACTTGATTGAATGAGAATTGACCATACTGATTTCGAGATTGATTGAACGAAAATTGATAAGAGATTTGGATAGAAATTTCCAATTAAATTTGATTTGCAGTAACTAAACATGATGACAAATAACCAATTTGATTTGAATCAATGAAATCAATCAATGTCAGAAATATTAACAACATCAACCTGATTGAAGATAACTATCATGCCCTTGGTGTTTGAGAATTTAATTGAGAAATTTGAAATCTAGTATGATTATACGCCCTCGGGACCAAAATCAGAACAAATTATGATAAAATAGGTATTTTCAAGCCTTTAGAAGATATGCGATTGATTGAAATATATTTGGATCAAGTACAAATCATTTAAAAAGTATTAGAAATCAATTCGGGTTGATTTTAGTGTCAGAGAAACATTGTTTGACCAAGTTTGACTGATGTTTGACCAATAGTCTAATTTGAAAATTTGATGTGTGAGTGATAAATTGACGTCTCATTGCTTGTGACAAGCTTTTTTTGCATTAATTAGGCTCTGTGCAGTTTTCCTAACATGTGTTTAACTGAACTTTCACTTTTGTTAATTGTGCATTTGAGTGATAATCATCACTAAACTTATTTTTTATTTTTCATGGTTAGGGTATCATTTCTGCTAATTTTGCCCCTCTTTGACTACAATTTGACAGTAGGTAACTTCTACATTTTGAAGGTTGACCTTGCTCTGTAACTTCATTTTTACTTCATTTAAGTGATATAGATCACCTATTTTGATTTTGGTCCCAATATGAAGCTTTTATGACATCCTACCATGAAATTTCCTTAAGTCACCGGGGTCCTCGAGAGGCTTAAATAGGTCTAAAAGGGTCATTTTATTATTAATTTTCACTTTTATCCATAGTAATTCTTGAGCTATGACTGGTGAAATGGTGTTCCCTACTGAGCGACATCAGTTTGAGCTAGCACGATGTCATGACCAGTCTGCGTATTATGTGGCACCTATGAGTACCCTAGAATGCCTCCATTCAAACTTGTAATTTCAATTTCTAGCTTTCTTAATGCATTTTATAGCCAAATGAGTTTTGGATCACATCCTACAAATAGTATCACACATGGTCCATCGCATGTCGCATCTAGTTTTTCACCAACTTCTAGATCACATCCTATATTTCCTAGATCACACCCTATCGGGTTGCATCCAATCATTTTTAGTCTAGATTCATAGCCATTTAACCAGATTATCACATATGGCAATAACAAGGTTGCATCCAGATTCTAGATCACATCCCGCATTTCCTGAATCACATCCCATATGCGAAGTGTCATTTTTGGTTAGGGAATTGCATCCCATGTTTCCTAAATCACATCTGAGATCTAGGATCACATTTGGTATGTTTTGAAATTTGAGTCAACTTTACTTGTCTGTTTGATCTTTTTAGGCCATTTTACTTCAATTTTTCATGTCTAATGCTTTCATAGTGCCACTTTTTGCTATTGGGAAGTCACATTTTAGTGTCATATCTTTCCATTGCCCTAGACCAACAGAGGTCCTTGATCTTCATGAGCATCTCATTCCTATCAAGATATGAGTGATTTCTAGGTGTAGACTGTGAAGTCTTGCCAATTTACTCAATATTTGGATGAATCACGGGTTGTTCACTTCTCTTTCCAAGAGATGGAACTCAGAGAACAAGACCTTCCATTTACCTACTGGAAATATGATCATTACCCTAGAGGATGTCTAGTAGATTCTACATGTTTTAGTGATGGGGACATGCATGGAGTACAAGGCTGGTGCCAATGTGGTGATGGTGTATGCATGGCACCTATTCCATGATGACACTATTGTGTGGCATTAAATTTTGTGAAACCATATGGTGGCTCATTATGAGTGCTTTCCAGTGTACCTTATTGGATTGAATGGAGGACTTATGATGTCTAATCATGAACAACATGGTCTTATGTGCAGCTGGTCATGTGTCATTGAGGAGATGATCTAGTCACCTCGTAGATTTTCTTGGGGTAGTTACATATAAGCACACATGTACAAGGAACTACATGAGATTGTATACTAGCACTCATGCACGATGACTATTGGTATCTTATTGTTATAGATTTGGGCCTGCAATCATATCCATGTTACACAATCGATAATAAATAGGCAAAGGGATCCAAAGCTTCCCTATATTTATATGTATTCTGGTATGCTACAATAGCCCCACCTAGGCAAGTTAGACTATTGGCAGTAGGTGCCTTATGATGCCACTGACGTCATATGGAGACCTTACTTGGACTGTGAGGAGTGGAGGTTTAATGTTCACCAATTGTCATTTTTTTGTCAATCACAGTATATTATTGGTCATACCAGGTATGTTATGGAGAGATTTATTGTTACATAAGTAATGCAATAGTATGGTCACATGCAGGGCATTCCCCTAGTGACAGTTGTTTATGCCCAAATTATAGATAAGGAGGCATAGTGGGGGTCTTGACTGATATATGAGAATGCACTACATGAGATATCTAAGATGGTACTGGTACCTTGGGATTACCTATCGAAGGTTACAGATGGTGGCATTATAGATGGGTTCCATGCCCATTACTCTCTGCATCCATTTCCTTGATTTAATTCTCTAGATTACATCTCTCCTCACCTAGAGGATGTGTTAGATTATGATCCTACTAATGATGGTCCTGGTTGAAGTTGTGCTCATCATGAAGAAGATAAGGGGAGAGGCTGAGGCTGAGATAGAGATGGTGCTCGCAAAGGAGGTGGTGGAAGAGACAGAGAAGGAGGTGGAGAAGATGGAGGAGGTGGTGGAGATGGAGGAGGGGGATGAGATAGAGGGAGGTGATGAGTGATGAACTAAAACTGATTTAGAACCTGATTGAAGAATCTGTGATATAGTGATCACCGAGGAGTTGCTGATTAGATATGTAGGATGATTAAATTAGTATTATGTTGTCATTGATGTCAACTAGTTTGACAGTAATTATCTTGTAAGTTACTATACCGAAACATCTGAAGAAAAGGAGTGAAAGTGATGAAGAATAGAAATATCTACATGAGGAAGATGTATATGATAGATGAGGATAAGGAATACATTGGGTAACTTATTGATGAGCCTATGACCTTATGATATTGACTTGATTATGTTGCATTCATCTATGATGAAGAATAGAGCTAAAAGACACAAAGAAATGTTGCTGGTTAATGAAGCATTATAGTATACATCGACAAAGTGTAGTGTATACTAAGCACAGTGTAAACCAAGCTTGTGTTCACCAACACATTTATTTGTTAACCAAGTAGGGAAAAGGAATTAAATGAATGGTTTAGCCGATAAGAATTTATGAGCTAGAAAGTACCTTGGAATCAGTGATAACATATGAAGTTTGTTATGGCAATTAATGGCTAGCATAATTCAAGAAAGATCTGATGGATAGAATTGAAACATGTTAGTGACATGCCAGCTGAGGAAGGTTAAAGCGGAAAAATCAATGATGATGATTAAGTGGGAAAAATTGATGGAGGAAAAGTAAACGATTTACATGTCTATATAAGAGACAAGAGTTTCACATTGAAACTAATGTTGGGAGAAGAATATACTGCAAATTTTTTTTCTTGAACAAGTTTTTATGCATATCTGATCATACTGGTTAAGCAGAACCAAACTATAGAGTATACCGAGTGACAAGAAGCTATTACAAAGCAACAATAAGTCACTGAAATTGTTTGAAATAGAATAGATACATTATCAAAGGATTTGAAAGAGTCTAACATTGATCTGTACATCTACAATTGAGTTGTATTAAGACAAATCACCTACTATTACATTTTAACCATTGTACATAGTCAAATATCTTAATCGAGTGGACTATGAAAGTCTTTATTATGTTACATTCATAGAATAAACATTGTTATCCTATCAACCCCATAGTGAATGCTGGTTCGACGATAACGGTTGGTCTAAAAACCTCCAACAAGGTCACACCTAATAGTGTGTTTGTAACCTTTAACAGGGTTGGGTCTTCACCGACCTCACTTCAGAAGAGTGAATATTTTTGGGTTGCTAGTCCTAGGTGGTTTTTCCCTTCACAGGGTTTCCACATTAAATCTCTTGTGTTGTGTGTTGATTGTGATATTTGTTTTTTGTCATGTTTATATATTGCATATTTGATTTGATCAGTAATTACTAGATATTTTTGAATAGTAATAAGTAAAAGCAAAGACATCATAGTATTTCAAGTTACTGAGTATTAGAAGTATAAGATAATTTTTTTTGGATTATACATTTTGTTTTGGGACACTGGATAACTGATTCACCCCACTCTCAATTATTCTAACAATTGGTATCAGAGTATTGGTTTCTTGGAACAAAGTGTTAAGGACTTCAGTACAAAGATCTCAAAATGTATAAGAGGGAAGAGCCTAAGCTAAATAAATATAACTTCACAGTATGGAAAAACAAGATGAAGCTTCATGTATCTGGAATTGGGAATTTCACCCTTACACTGATGGAGAATGGCTATATAGAATCGACCACTGGTCCCTTGACACTTGATCAACTGAGAGATAGGCATGAACACAATGTTAATATGATAGAGATTGTTGCTACCTATACTAATGCCAAATTTGAAGATATTAAGATCTGTAAAACTTCCAAAGAGATGTGGGATAAACTTTCTCAAATATATAGCGGTGATGTGAATGTCAAAAGAGCTAGAGCTGAAAGCTTAAGGGGTAGATTCGATGATATGAAGATGAAGGAAGGTGAGAATATAGTTCAATACACAAATAGACTAAAAGAGGTGGTACATGCTATTAGAGCATTTGATGGTGTTATTGATGAGGAAATAGTAGTAAGTAAATTTCTCATAACATTATTGTTAGTTTAAGCAATCATAATTTTTGCCATTCATGAAACAAGGTCTGCAGCGGGTAATACCCTTACACTTGACAATCTGATTGACAAAATTGCAACCTTTGAGTTGAATAAATTTGACAACAGTGTTGTACCAACTGTTGAATCTACTTTTATGACTTCTCTGAAGATTGGTAAGTCTAGTAGCCAAAATAATAAGAATGATAGTGATAGCAATACCGATGATGAGCTTGATGAACTTGAAGATCTTATGGCCAGAAGGTCACCTAAAGGTAAAGGAAGGTATAGAGGAAAGTTACCTTTAGCATGCTTTAATTGTAAAGAATTTGGCCACATTGCTACTAGATGAACACATAAGAAAGATGATGAAAGAACCAAAGACCAATCTGAAGGAAGCTATGGGAGGAGAAACAAAAGGAGCTACCAATACGAAAATAGAGACAACTGAGACAGTAATGATAAAGGCAAAAAGGTATGTTACATAGCTAAAGATAATGAATCTAAATCTAATTCTGATGATGATGTAGAAGTAGTATTTATTGCTATGAAAGATGACTTAGAAGAAGAAGAAAAACATGAAGAAACAACACTGATCTCTAAAGTAGATAGAAATTATACATGGATCATAGACAGTGGCTATACACATCACATGACTGGTGATGAGGAGAAGTTTGAAAAAATTGAAGAATACAATGGAGGATCTATGAGAATGGGTAATGATGCACCCTATATGGTAAAAGGTAAAGGCTCACTAATGATTAATGATAAAATAAAATGTGAAAATGCTTATTCGGTGAAAGGACTAAACTACAATCTGCTAAGTGTAGCACAACTGAACAATTCAGGCCACTGACTTTCTTTTGAGAGAAAAAAGGCAAAGATCTATGATGACAGAGGAAGACTTGTTAGAACTGGTACACAATCTAGAGGTAATCTATTTTATCTTGATATTGATTAGTCTTCTTGCTTGATAATGAAGGATGAAGATTCTTGGTTGTGGCATAAAAGGCTATGCCATGTGAATTTTGATAACATGATTAAAATCAGTAAAAGGAAAAGAGTTAGAGGTTTGCCTAACTTGTCTAAGCTAGATCATGTTATGTGCCATGAATGTCATAAAGGTAAGATGACTAAGTCTAGTATCAAAAGCAAAGACTATTCAACAAAGAAGATACTTGAGTTGGTTCATACTGACCTATGTGGTCCTATGAGAACTCAGAGTTATTATGGTGATAAATACTTTATTCTTTTTGTTGATGACTATACTAGATTGATGACTATCATGTTCTTAAAAGAAAAATATGAGGCATTCAAGATGTTTAAATGGTATAAGAAAAAAGTAGAAAAAGAGATAGGTAAGGAATTGAAATGCTTAAGATCTAATAGAGGAGGTGAATTTATCTTTGATGAATTTACTAATTTCTGTAATGAGCATGGTATTAAAAGACAGGTATCAGCATTGAGGACACCTCAGCAAAATGGCATTGCTGAAACAAGGAATAGGTTAATAGTTGACTATGCTAGAACACTAATGTTGGAAAAGAATGATGCATAGACATACTAGAGGAAATATGTCAGTATAGCTATTTATGTACTTAACCAATTTCAACTAAAGAAAGACACCAACAAGATGCCCTATGAGTTATGGTTTAGACACAAACCTACAATAAGTTATTTCAGAATTTTTGGAAGCAAATGTTTTATTTTGAAAGATGAAAGAAATTGAAAATTTGACTCAAAAGGTGATGAAGGGATATTCCTAGGATATTCTACTAAAAGAAAAGCATATAAGTGTTTGAATAAAACTACTAATAAAATGATTAAGAGTACTAATGTTCAGGTAGATGAGTTTGATGACAAAAATGCAGAGGAAAGCATAAAGGGATTAGAAGACTATGGTAGATTCACTTATATTGAATAGCCTGAGGTTCTACCAACACAACAGAGAGTGGTAGTTGATCAATAGGAAAACCCTACCAAGGAACAAGAAGGACAAACCAAAGAGTAGGATGGAGCTACCGAGCAAACAAATGAACCTACCCAGAATGAACAAGAAAGAAGAGACTGAATACTGGCAAGATTTGTCAGAAGACATCATCCTGAGACACAAATTATTACAGACAGACAAGCTAACATGATGACAAGAAGAAAAGCTAGAGAAGGTACATGTCTAGTCTGTGAATATGAACCAAAAAATGTGAAAGTTGCATTAGAGAATGAGGAATGGACTAATGCAATGAAAGAAGAAATAGAGAAAATAGAAAAGAACAAAACCTGGAGTTAAGTACCCCGACCTAAAGAAAAGAATGTTATCGGTACTAAATGGATTTTTAGGAACAAACTAAATGAAAATGGAGAAGTGACAAGAAATAAAGCTAGATTGGTATGCAAGGGATATGCATAGGAAGAAGGCATTGACTATGGTGAAACATTTTCACCTATTACTAGACTAGAAGGAGTGATAATGTTACTTGCATATGCTACACATAAGAAATTTAAGGTGTATCAAATGGATGTGAAGTCAACATTTATAAATGGAATACCTGAGGAAGAAGTTTATATAGAACAACTAGAAAGGTTTGTTGATCGAGATAACAGAGACAAGGAATGTAGACTACATAAAGCTTTATATGGTTTGAAGCAAGCACCAAGAGCCTAGTATGAATGACTGTATACTTACTTGTTAAGTATTGGATTTGTAAGAACTAGTGAGAAAAACAATTTGTATATGAAAGGAGATACTGATGATACTATTCTTATTGCTGAAATATTTGTAGATGATATTATTTTTGGAGGCCAAGATCACATATGTAAAGCCTTTGCTGATGAAATGAGAAAAGAGTTTGAAATGTCTATGTTCAAAGAGATTAATTCTAGGACTAAAAGTGATTCAATAGAGTGATGGGATATTCATCACACAATCTAAATACATAAAGGAAGTCTTGAAGACATTTGACATGGAAGATGCTAAACTTGTGGGAACACCAATGGCTACTGGATGTAAACTGACTAAGGAAGATGAAACTACAAAGGTAAACTAGACACTGTATCAATCTATGATTGGTAAGTTAATGTATGTAGTGCACAGTAGACCAGATATAGCACATGCTATGGGAATTGTTGCTAGTTTTTCTGCTAACCCTAGAGAATCACACATGGTTGCTACTAAAAAAATTTTGAGATACTTGAAAAAGATAGAAGTGTTAGAAATAGGAAATACTGAGAGGGGGGGTGAATCAGTATTTCACAAACTTTTACTTTTTCCCACTTATGGATATAACAGATTACTTTAGTACATACAAAGATTATCAAGCTGAATAACAAACATAGCAGTAAATAGAAAGAACTCATAACACATGATATGTTCTCGAGGAAACCCTAGCCAAGGGAAAGCCCTGGTGGGGATGGTACCCACAAAGATCACTAATCAAAAGTATCTTGTTAGGGATATTGGACCCTGTTAAGAGTTAGTTACAATATATAGTAGATCTGTCCTGGTTAAAGGACTTTAGGCCTTGCTAGAAGCCTTAACCCTGTTAAGAGTTAGATTACAAAACCTAATCACTAGCTGAGCTCACTACCCAAATAGGTAATACAAAATTTTTGTGACTATAATATGATACTACTTACAACTTCACATCAATAGCCTTTTCTGCTATTACAATATACAACTTTCACAAGTTATCCTTTTCTTTCTTTTCACAAAACTACTCTTCATTCATTACATTTCAAGTGTGCCTAATATATGAGTTATTAGAGCTAATAACTTAATATGGTTGGCATCCAAGATCTTTATCCAAGGGTAAACATCTAGGATGTCATCCCTTCATAATGTTAAGTCATTATTTTGACAAGAAAAATAATCCCTTAACTCTTTCGTTAATACTGTCTCCAAAACTGTCCTATCTGCAAAACTATCTTCAGTAAACTTTGAATAACTTCATCTGTACTACTCCAAACTTTATGCACATTGAGATGGGATATCCTCATACTCTTTGGAAGCTTTAGTTAACTGCACAAACAAAAATATTTCTCCAGTGGATGTCACCAACTAAATCTTCATCGGGTGCTCTGTCAGGATCACTATACCTATACTTAGACAATTTCTTCCTTCAACTTGCCATACTTACATTCCAGAGTTTGTGCTCTTAGTAGAGATCATATGTTTCCATAATGACAACATCTATGCATCCACATTAGCCAAATTGCCAACAATCTCCCCCTTTGTCATTGGTGGCAACATATGGGAAAATTGGCTAAGTGTGCAATCAAAACTTTTAAAAAAATACTTATACAAAATTATGGCCAAATGATATACAATATGTATACAATATCATACTCCATAGAATAGCTCCCCCTATGAGTACCCTTCCTTAATATATAATCAATTTTTTGCTATCTCTCCCCCTTTGACAACAATGACAAAGATAGGGTGTACAAAAATCTCACAAAACTTGATACCTTATTATCAGTTATTGCAAAGCCGGTAGGCTTGCAACACAATCACCAAACTCTAACTTCCAAGATTCAAAATATTTCTCCCATATCTTCCTGATGGATTCAACAACATTGAGTAGAGTACTCAATCCGTATGCTGCTATCTGACAAGCTTTCAGGGAATTAAAGTTAAACTTCTGAAATGATGTCTTTGCTAAAAGACACTACTCAATTTGATCTTCAAAAATTGATATCTTGATTGAGACATGCTCTCTCAAGATGTTAACCCTGATTATCTTCCTATCCTTCTCCTTTGCTAACATTCTGATTTCATCTTTTAACTTCCTTATGTTCTTCTCTACAGAACTTATCTTGACATTAGGGCTTGTCAAGGTGTTTGTCTCAGCTGTAATAGAATCTAACTTCTTTTTAATCTTCTTATCCTCTTCAACTGTTAGGATTTCTGATTTAGTGCATTGTATGTACAAACTCTTTCCAGTCTCAAAATGTCTCCTAAAATTCTTTATACACATATCCAAACTACCAATATCATTTTGAATATTTACACTTAAAGTTTGTTGCATTTTTGCTTCATAGGCTTCCTGAACTTTTATCTTTGCAATATCCTTCAAGTTAGAAAATTCAGAGTCAAAAGAATTCATTACCATTTTAGCCTTCTCAAGTGGATCCAATTTAGATACCTTGGTGCTGATCACACTCTCAAGTTTCTCTGTCAAAACTCTAACTTTGCCTTCAAGGTCTTTCACCTTCTTATTCTTTCCAATAATTTTATTCAGAGATGTGATGAACTCAAGCTGATCATCATCTTCAACTTCTCTTCCAAGGTCTTCAAAAATTGAACCAATATGCCTCTTCTTACTGTCAGGTGCACTAATGTCTTCAACTGGTATAGAAGGTGCACTAGAGGTAGTGGCCTCTATCAAAATTTGTTTACCTTTAGTTGTCTGCTCTGCTGGAACTAATTCTAATATAGTTGGTGCTTCCTCTGCCTCAGTATCCTTCTCTAATTTTGTGACCTTTTCTTTCTCTCCCAAAGCCAAATTGTCAAAAATGTTTCCTAAGCCATAAAATACTGCATCATCTGATTCTAGAGTCACTTTGGTGCCTTCAATATCCATTGATTCTTTTCCAATATTGATATGTGAAGAAGATGGGACTTCTTCAATACCAATTTCCTCTGTATGATGTTCCTCTGATTTCTTCTACTGAGGGTCTGATTCAACATGTTTTCCTACAGCTATATCTACAAGAACCTGCATTACTGCTTGCTCAGTTTCTTTCTGTACTTCCTCCTTCTTGCCTCCCATTATGAGTATTTTTCTTCTCTTAGTCCTTAATAAAGTTCAAAGAGGTTTCAAGAATCTCTTCAAGTGATCTTCATCTTTAACTTCACAAAACTGCCTGATTGCATGTTCTCTCATCTTTGTGTCCTCTTCTTGTGCTCTTTGTTTTCTATTCACAAGCCTGTTATACAAGTCTTTTGGAATCTTACCATGAATGGTGCTAAAATTCTTATCTGTCAAAATCATATGAGTAATCATTGCATTTTCAAAGTTTAGTCTGTCAAATGATCCATATAGATCATAGAATTTTTTTAACTTAGTGAAGTCTCCATGCTATAATATATCTTCATTAACTCTTTCAATTCTTGGTTTCCATGTTTTCCTTTTGACTGAAACTTCATCATCATCTTTAATTTCTGCTACTCTTCTAGGTACAGGTGGTACAATCACCTTCTGTCTCTTTTCTAGTCCTGTTGCACTCACTTTTATTCTTTTGCTAGGAGTAGGAGAAAAGGATTTTTCTCCTTCATCTTTCTTAGATACTTCAACTTTTACCTTCACTGCAATAGGATCAACAGGATCTACACTAGATGCCACAGGTGGAACTACAAGATTCTCACTTTGCTTTAAAGCACCTCCAGTCTTCTTAGCTATGTCAAACTCATGTCTTGACATACCTGAATCTTTTAGAATTTTCTTCAGAGTTGATTCAAATCTCCTAATAGATTGCTTCTTTTCTTTCAAACTTAATGCAGAGTTGAAATTCTCTTCATAGGTTCCAAACCTATTTGCATGACTATCCAACTCACACTTTAACAATCTATTCACATATCCTACTATTTCTGCTTCAAATACTTCATAGCCAAGAGGGTCTATGAATTCCATTCTAGGCTCAACTACTTCAATGTAAGTAAAATCAGTGTCTACTATAAAACAAATGTCATCTTTATACTTTTCAACTAAGGATTGAGGAATCCTTGATTTATTCTTAACAATATTTTGAAAAGTCTTCAATACAAGATTCACACTATCATTGAATTTATCAATTAGGTGCTTCATATAGACTGAGTTTATTCTTTCCATTGTGTTCACATTGTCACTCCAGTCAATTGTGTAAGGAAATCTTCACAAAATATGGAAAAACATATAGGTTATCAGAGATGAAAACCTAAACTGTGTATACTTGGCCTTCTTAATCTTTTCTAAGTTTTCAAACAACTGAATTCTCAGAATTTCACATAGGTCTACTTGTTTCTTCTCAACACACATAAGATAAGCTACATGAATCATTCCTATAGCCATGTCATCTTCCCTTGAACTTCCACAGAATTTAGTTGTTAGGATCTTGCAAAGGTACCTAACATCATCTTGCTTAATCTTACTTAACACAATTCCTCTACCATTATAACTAGATCCAGTGTTGTCTAAGACAATCTTTCTCATGTTCTTTTCATTCAGTGGAATCTCTTCAACTTTTGATAATCCAGTAACTTCATGAATTAGGTCAGCAGTTATATCAATAACTCTATCTTCCATCTAGAATTTCCCATTGTGGATTCTACTTAAAATGATCTTGGTACATTCCTCATCATTGAATTCATACTTCGTGGAATAGTTGATAATTTCATTATTTTCTAGGTGCCCATAATCTGGTTTAACTGACATGTCTTGATTATACAAATTCTTGTAATCATCACTGAATTCTGCATCTCCCAAAGTTTCAAACTTGCAACCCAAATAACCTTTAACATTCTCAATGTGTAATACTCCATCTGGTATGGATGATAATGCTAGACTGTCATCAATTTCAATTGGTTCTACTAGTTCCTTCTTAATCCTAGGTCTATTCTTATCCTTTACATTATGAACCATAGACATATCCATCTTATCAACTGATTAAAGATCGAGAAATACCTCAACTTGCAAATCTAGGGTTTCGGTATGATCGGCACTGCAAACTACTTTCAAACTTCTTCAAATCGACGTCAAATCTCTTTGTCTTCTTCCAAATATCTTTTCAATTGCTTTTTAATCGTAATGACTTTGATTTCAACCTTATCACACTTCACATTAACTCGATCTGACATCGCATTCATTAATTTTTCCGCTAAAACTTTAAAAAGCTGATTCTGCAAACCTACAACCATAAAACTTCTTGTGACCTCGCAAAACACAATATTTTATTTTTTGCACTTAACCATAGCATTAGTACAACATAAAAAATGTAAATCTAACTGCACAAAACTTAATTCATTCAAATTCCTAATCTACACTAGTCCTAAGTCCTAAACTACAGAAACTTACATAATTTAAGTACTTAAAGAAGGGTCAGGTAAAGATTCATCCTTACCATCAGATACATTACCTTCCTGACTACTTTTAGTGTTGAATATACCTTCTTGATTTGTGCCTTTATCAAATTTTACTTCAACTTTATTGCTACAACAACCTTCCTCTTTGTTTCCTACATTTTCATTCCTTCTTGCATTGTTCCAAGGGTTAGGGTTATGATGATAACCTCCATTGTTCATTCTACAAACTCTTGCTGAGTGTCCAAACTTGTTGCATATTTGACAAATGATTCCATTGTTTCCAAATCTCTGTCCTTGCTGGTTAATCTATGACCAGCAGTTTCTAGCAATATGTCCTACTTTGTTGCATCTAAAACATACTACTACTTTTCTTTTATTCATTTCTTCAATAGATCTCTTATCTGCATTGTTAGTATTCCTAATCATTCTATTATCATAATTATTAAAAATTACTTTAGGTCTTCTACATTCGTTAGCTCTATGTCCAAAATCTTGACAATTATAACAATGTCCATTAAGAGGTTTAAATTGCTTACCTGTGCAATCTCTCTTCATGTGTCTAATAGTATTACAAGCAAAACATCTACCTTTGAATTCTCTTTGCATACCTTCAAATGATTGTTTCTATTTTGATTCTTCTTGCTTTGATTCTTATTTCTCTCTAGGTGGTTCTTCTTTAGGTGGATCTTTCAATGTGTTCTCATCTAGCTTCATTTCCTCCATACTTTCAGATGTCTTCAGATCTGGCTTCTTACTTTCATGATTTTTTCTAAACATACTAAGTCCAAATCCAGTCTTATCAAAGAATGGTTCCCCAAAATAAAAAAAAATTTCAGTCCTATCACCATTAGAATATAACCTTTCAAGTTGTTGATTAGATTGAGTCAATTCACCTTTCAAAATTTCATTATACTTCTCAAGTTTTGCATACTGCACTTTTACCTTTTCAAGTCTTGATCTCAGATCTTCATTCTCAACTTTCAATTTTTCATTATCAGATCTCAAATTTCCATCTTTCATACTAAGCTTCAAATTTACTATCTTCAATTCATGCTTCAGGATCTCATTTTCTTTTTCTAATTCATCACAATCTTTAAGAAGAATATCAGATTCCTTTTCAGATTTTAGATCTTCAGTCTTACCTTTTAATTTGTTAATAACATTCTTTGCATCTTCATACTTTCTTCTTAAGGAGTTTCTTTCATCGTTAATCATATCAATTTGTTCAAGAGCTTCTTCAAGATTCTTCTGAAGTTGATCCATATCCATAGAGATCTTACTCAAGCTGCTAAGCTTTCCTTGAATGTTCCTTCTCCGAGTAACTGTGCTCTGATACAAATTGTTAGAAATAGGAAATATTGAGAGGGGGGGGTGAATCAGTATTTCACAAACTTTTACTTTTTCCCACTTATGGATATAACAGATTACTTTAGTGCATACAAAGATTATCAAGCTGAATAACAAACATAGTAGTAAATAGAAAGAACTCATAACACATGATATGTTCTTGAGGAAACCCTGGCCAAGGGAAAACCCTGGTGGGGATGGTACCCACAAAGATAACTAATAAAAAGTATGATGTTAGGGATATTGGACCCTGTTAAGAGTCAGTTACAATATATAGTAGATTTTTCCTAGTTAAAGGACTTTAGGCCTTGTTAGAAGCCATAACCCTGTTAAGAGTCAGATTACAAAACCTGATCACCAGCTGAGCTCACTACCCAAACAGGTAATAAAAAATGTTTGTGACTATAATATGATGCTTCTTACAACTTCGCATCAATAGCCTTTTCTGCTATTACAATATACAACTTTCGCAAGTTATCCTTTTCTTTCTTTTCACAAAACTACTCTTCATTCATTACATTTCAAGTGTGCCTAATATATGAGTTATTAGAGCTAATAACTTAATATGGTCATCTTCCAAGATCTTTATCCAAGGGTAAACATCTAGGATGTCATCCCTTCATAATGTTAAGTCATTATTTTGACAAGCAAAATAATCCCTTAACTCTTTCGTTAATACTGTCTCCAAAACTGTCCTGTCTACAAAATTGTCTTCGGTAAAATTTGAATAACTTCATCCGTACTGCTCCAAACTTTATGCGCACTGAGATGGGGTATCCTCATACTCTGTAGAAGCTTTATTTAACTGCACAAACAAAAATATTTCTCTAGTGGATGTCGCCAACTAAATCTTCATCGGGTGCTCTGTCAGGATCACTGTATCCATACTTAGACAATTTCTTCCTTCAACTTACCATACTTGCATTCTAGAGTCTGCGCTCTCAGTAGAGATCATATGTTTCCATAATGAGAACATCTATGCATCAACATTAGCCAAATTTCCAACAAGAAGATTATGGATTATGGTATCCTAAGGAAGGAAAATTTGAACTGAAAGTTTATACCGACGCTGTTTGGGCTGGAAATGTGGATGATAGGAAAAGCACCACCGGAGGAGCATTCTTCTTTCACAAAAGACATGTTACATGGACAAGTAAAAGGTAGGCTTACATTTCTCAGTCAATAACTGAAGTAGAGTATGTTGTTGCTGCTACTAATTGTTCAAACATTGCATATATTAAGCAAGTATTAGAAGGAATGAATGAGGAAATCACTGAGCTGGTGATTATATACTATGACAATACAAGTGCCATTAACATTTCAAAGAATCTAGTGATTCATTTGAAGAAAAAGCATATATCTATTAAGTATCACTAGTTAAGAGAACAAGTACAGGAGAAGCAAGTGAAGTTAGAATTTGTTACATCAAAAGAACAACTTGCAGATGTATTTACAAAGCCTCTACCAAAGGACACATTTGAATATTTGAGGACAAGACTAGGGGTTTGTCCCCTGTCTACTAGTCACTAAGGTGATTTGGATGTTGCATAAGCCTAATCTTATCATAAGATCATTCATGTTGATGCATTATAGCTCACACTTTGGATCTTGTCTAAGCTGTGAAAAGTTTGGAGAACTGGAACCGATTGGCATATTAGTATATAGAGATATAGAGACTGAACTAAAAAACAGAGAGCTATATGGCTAACATAGAGCTATTTGTTTATTTGTTTCTTTTGGAATTGTTGTCGAAGGGAGAGATTAACAAATATGAAACACATGGAACAATATGCATTGATGAGATATCTAAGGGAGAGACAATCTGACAGAGTTGAACATTGAAGATCAATTACAGAGAATAGAAGTATGTTAATGTTGTTGAGTAACATAGTGATTAAACATATTAAGCTAAGGGAGAGCTTGTACAACATTTGTTCATAGAGTTGTAGAATACATGTTGGTATGTCTATGGTATATTTCATATTATTTGAGTTTCCATCAATGCCAAAGGGAGAGATTGATGAACTACAACTGATTTAGAACTTGATTGAAGAATCTATGATATAGTGATCACTGAGGAGTTGCTGATTAGATATGTAAGATGATTAAATCAACATTATGTTGTCATTGATTTCAACTAGTTTGATAGTACTTATCTTGTAAGTTACTATACTGAAATATCTGAAGAAAAGGAGTGAAAGAGATGAAGAACAAAAATATCTACATCAGGAAGATGTATATGATAGATTTGGATAAGGAATACATTGGGTAACTTATTGATGAGTCTATGACCTTATGATATTGACTTGATTATGTTGCATTCATCTATAATGAAGAATAGAGCTAAAAGACACAAAGTAATGTTGTCAGTTAATGAAGCATTACAGTATACACCAACAGAGTGTAGTGTATACTAAGCATAGTGTAAATTGAGCTTGTGTTCACCGATGCATTTCTTTGTTCACCAAGTAGGGAAAAGGAATTAATTAACAATTTAGATGATAAGGATTGATGAGCTGGAAAGTACCTTGGAATCAGTGATAATAGATGAAGTTTGTTATGGTGATCAATGGCTAGCATAATTTGAGAAAGATCTAATAGACTGAATTGAAACATGTTAGTGACACGTTAGCCAAGGAAGGTTAAAGTGGCAAAATCAATGATGATGATTAAGAAGAAAAATATGATGGAGGAAAAGTAAATGATTTACATGTCTATATAAGAGACAAGAGTTTCACATTGAAACTAATGTTGGGAGAAGAAGACACTACAAAATTTTTGTGTCAACAAGTTCTCATGCATATTTGATCATACTAGTTAAGAAGAACCAAACTGCAGAGTATACCAAGTGACAAGAAGCTATTACCGAGCAACAGTAAGTCACTAAAATTGTTTGAAACATAATAGATACATTGATAAAAGGATTTGAAAGAGCCTAACATTGATCTGTACATCTGCAATTGAGTTTTATTAAGACAAATCACCTACTATTACATTTTAACCATTGTACACAGTCAAATCTCTTAACCAAGTGGACTATGAAAGTCTTTATTATGTTGCATTCATAGAATGAACATTGTTATCCTATCAACCCCATAGTGAATGCTGGTTGGACGATAATGGTCAGTCTAAAATCCTCTAACAAGGTCACAGCTAACAATGTGTGTGTAACCTTTAATAGGGTTGGGTCTTCACTGGCCTCACTTCAGAAAAGTGAATATTTTTGGGTTGCCGGTCCTAGGTGGTTTTTCCCTCCATAGGGTTTCCATGTTAAATCTCTTGTGTGATGTGTTGATTTTGATATTTGTTTGATGTCATATTTACATATTGCATACTTGATTTGATCGATAATCACTAGATATCAAATCTATTAGATTTCCACAATCCATATGTATGGTGTATTCAGTTTCTGGATAGTTTATGGTGTATCTAGAAACTGGATAAATCACTAGATAGTTTTGACTGGTAATCGACAAAAGAATAGATAGCATAGTATTTCAATTTATCGAGTATCAGAAGTTTAAGATAATTTGTTTTTTATTATACATTTTATTTTGGGACACTAGATAACTAATTCACCCCCCTCTCAGTTATTCCAACAATGGGCACTTGGTGGAGATGGCGGCTAGTAGAGTTATTAGAGGAGGCTCAGAGTGTATGCAAAACAAAGAGATATAGGTCCTCTATTGCACAGAGATCAGCATGCTCAGTAGTAGAAAGTAGTAGTAGCGGTGGAGGAGATTAACAACCTCCTAGGGTTCCTCTAGTAGGTATTTTTGATGGGGATCCTTTATCATGCTACAAGCAGGATAGGGAAGCCTTGTGCCTCGAGGTTGCCACACTGAGAGAACACTTGGAAAAGAAGGATACATATATTTCATATCTTGAGGTGATAGGGACCATTAGCTAGCATTCCTTAGAGCTGAGAGAGATGGATTTACACATAAAACTACCCATCAAGGACATAGGGCGACCTATTAAATTTCTTTATGTTGTGTTGTTGTACCTTCTATAGAGAGAGCTCCATTATATTCTGCCATAGCTCAGTAGTGTGAGTGTGCTATGCCTCCACCCATTCCAGGTAGAGTAGACATGTTTCCTCCCAATCCTCCTCAAGAGGACAATGGTGCTAGCCAGATGTTATGTTTTTGTACACTTCTCATTTTTGTATAACCCAGACATTTGTACCTCATTGACACATCTTATATCATGTACCATTTTTTATCGATGTACATTATGATATATTTTGGACTCTTATATTGATACACTGATACTTTGGCTCATTGATGTTCTGATACTTTTCATTCTTTGATTCATTGATACTATGATGCTTTGGTATCTTTTTGATATATTGATGATTCATGATATTGATGCACTTTATTTGATTTTTGTTTCTTACATGATGTTCACTGATTTTTGCGCATGTGTTGTAATCTTTGACTAATTTCTCTTGCTTTGGTTATTGATCTCATGTTGATACTTGGTCATGATGATTAGATTAGACAAATGATGATACGTTGATGTCATGATATTATTTTACTGATATATATACATATTTTTTTGTATTTTTTAACACTTAATAGATTTATGAATGCAGATATATGTGATGCTTTATGATAATGTATTTCTTTTTACTTTTATGCATGCACATGAATAGATGAGATGTATTACAATGTGATGTATGGACATCTCACTTTTATTTATATATGGATGATTATGGATGCATTATGTAGGTGAATGGATATCAGTGATAAATACTCAATCATTTCTTTTAAGTTTTTATGATGATCATATGATTTACTTGGTCAAACTTGGAAAACGGTTATGGTTTTTAGAATTTTCAGTTATATTGATGTTAGTTAATTACATTCACACATTCATGTTGATGTAATTAAAAAATGAATGCAAATATATTAAAATGAATGCAATTTAAAATGAATTTCAATGCAACTAAAACATGAAGCACATCTTGTTAGGAATGGGAACAATGAGAGTGGGGGTGAATCAGTGTTGACTATATCTTAATTTTTTTCTTAACTCTTGAATCTTAACTTGGTTGCTTAAGTAGTGAAATAAATATCAATGTAAACAAGATAAACAATCACAACACACAACACTAATATGGTTATAGGGAAACCCAAATAGGTAAAAACCCCAGTTGGAATTGACAACGACTAAGAACTGCACTAGTGTTTTATGATCCTTGTCAGAAGATCTGTAACCCTATTAGGAGTTGTTCTCTACAATTCTTTCAGTACAGTGACTTGGTCAAAGGTCGGACCCTGTTAGGAATCTTTTACAATAACCCTATTAGGGGTGGGGACACACTATCCTAGAGCTCACTGCTTAAGTGGTGAAGGCTACAACCTTTTGATCTTAGATACACACTATATTTTCTAGATGAACTGGTGTTGTGACACTGCTTGTCTGATCAGTTCCTTTTATGCAATGATGTTTTAGCCCCTTGTAAAGCTCTAACTCATTCTATCTTCACTTGGCATGTCTTTTCTCTACTTCTCTTATCTCTATATCCACATCCATGCCTTATTATAAAGGTGCATCTTATATTTATATGCGCTAACAAAACAATTAACTAGGTCGGCCTATAACTAATTACATACAATGCTTCCAAGTGAATTGGATCAAGTGTGTTTACAAAAAAAGATGTTTACATGTATTTAACCTAACAATAGGTGAATAGCTTTTACAAAATATTATTATAACAGCTAATCAAAATACTAACAGTCGGAAGCATACTCTATTTTGTTCTGGCATTCACTATCTGTACCACTTCAACTGACTGTATCTTCGTCATACTGTCTCATCTGATCATGCACTTTTAGACTTAGCATGAATACACACTTATCAACTTAACTTTAATGGTGCATACCATAACTCAGTCATACACACGTGTGTTGATGCTTTGATCTTCTGGTGCTTTGCTAACTATCCAGTCTTCTATACTTAGCCATATTCTGAGCTTATGATAATGTGTGTTGATTCCAAAACTCTATATGACTTTTTTTCCATAATGATAACACTATATCTAGTCATATACAATAGTACAGTCAACTTGCCAAAAATATTTCCCTTTGTCATTAATGGCAACAAAGGAATATGGTAAGTTTACTAACTGTACTCTTATACAAAATTCTTTAACATAAACTCTAACTTATATCTCCCTTATACTCTATACTATACTTCTTCTTTACATCATATATAACACTCCATATTTTACATACAATAATTCCCTTTTGACATTAATGACAAAGGTTCTCAAAAAGGTGTATCTACAATTACTTATAGAGAAAGTACATCTAGATATGTTATCTGCAAGTTCTAGATCTCTTGTTTCCAAAATGCTATCAGTGCATTGACAGTTTGCAGATGGGCGCATAATGCATATGTTAGCTTCTCCATATTTTCCAAGTCTGTACTTGGACCTTGATCATATGTCACCATAGTGGCATCGATCTCCTTGATGTTCTGATTAAGTACATCTAGAGAGGGTGCAAGAGCATTCCTAAGTTGTGTTTTCCTTGCCCTTATCTTGGACATTTCCTTCTCAGCCTTTTCTATTTTGTCTATTTTCTCCTGGTAAACATTGTTACACATGTTCACATCAGTGGAGGGATCTTCCACTGATTTCCTTATTTTGTCTATCATTGCTTTTGCTTCCTAAATTTTTTTGTAGTGATTAGTAGTTATCTTATCCTGATTCATGTAGTCTGCAATGATCTTCCTTCCCTTAGTTGCAAACTCCTTCAAGGATGCTTGACCAATCTTCAATGAACTGAGGTCAAGTGCAAAGTTTCCAACTAGTTCACTCAATCTCTTCTTCATATATTTCTCTTCTACAACTTGGGATGAAGATTCTTCCAAGCTAGAAAAGTTTGTCTTGAAGTTTTTAAGAATGGTGCTAACATCATCAACTAAATGAACCCTAGACACTTTCTTATCTAAAGGTAACAAGTTGGTCAAAATGTTTACTAATTCAAGAAATAGAGGGTTCCTCATCACTTGCTTCTCTTTTACTTTGTCCATAGCAAGAACACTGATCTGAATCAGGTCTTCTTCTCCCAAATATTCCAAGGTAGTGGTGTCTGGTGTCAAACTTTACAACAATGATACTAAGGGTATGGGAGTGATAAGAGTTTTTTCCATCACTTCTATCTTTATCTTTGTAGGCATTTCAATAGATGGCTCATATGTTGGTTCACTGTCTTTCCCTTTCTCCTCTTCTACCTTTTCTTCTTCTTCTTCTATCTCTTCTTCTATCTCCTTTTCTTCTTCTTCTTCTTCTATCTATTTTTTAATCTCCTTTTCTTCTTCTTCACCCGTTATATCCTCTATTAACACTTCTTCTTGTAGCTTAAAGGTGAATTGTCACTGCATAGAATTTCAACCTTTTGTGTGCTCACAAAGGATTCCTCAAATTTATCCAAGTCTTTATCCGTGGCCACCATTTCTATCTCTATATTATCAATAAAGATTATGTCATCTTTTTGTGTCTCAGTCATGGGTGTAGACTTTACTGCTATATATAGTCGAATGTGGATCTCTAATCTAGCTACACACACAACATAGTCATTACACACATGACTGAATTATGAAAATGAGTATTGATTAACCAATTCAAAATTCATGGTGAAGTGACCTGTTGCCTCCTAATTAGTTGGGGTGTTTAATTAATCTTAGATTAGAGAGCCAAAAACCATAAACCGAGTTAATACAAAGGATTTTAAAATTAGGATGACAAGAAAAACAAGATTAATCTAAGAATGAATATGCAGTTTGTAATCTAAATGAAGTGTAGATTTTAGTCTAAGAGCTAAAAATAAAGATGATAATTACCTAATAGAAATTGAGAAATTAAGCTACTATGAAGGATGTAATTAACACTAAATGAGAGTAAACTAATTAATGCAATAAGCTTTGAGAATATGGAAATAGTTGAGACAAATTTTTTCTATAGTTCATGTACTTTCAAAATTCCCCCCCTCTTGAATGAGAAAAAGAGGTTCATTTTATAGACAAGCCTGGGAGAGGAATAAAGAGGTTCTTGATTTAAAATGGTGGACTCTTTAATTCCCATGGAGAAGAAAGAGACAAATATTAGAGAATTACTTAATTAAAGAAATTAATTATTGCCACATGGGTGGCTCTTCAAATATTTGATTTATCAAATGCAAATATGATAATCCATTTGAATAACCAAGTAATTATTAATTTCTTTTATGTGTACATTAGCTAAAGAGGGTGGTTTCTTTATTTAATTTAATTTAAAGCACTTAGGACTTTAGAATTAAATTAATTTTCATAGGGGTAATTTAGCTAATAAAGTCAAAGACTTAGTAATTAATTTAGCATTTGATTAATGCAATTTAGGGTTTTTGCAATTGACATCTAGTCAAATAAAGTTAGGTAGGAGAGAGAAAATTGCCTAGCAAAGTAGGACTTCGATGATGCAGAAATTTGAGGAATGCACCAAAATTGATTGAAATTGATAGGTGCCAATTTTGGGGTATTACATTTTCCCCTCTTTGAATCGATGTGCGAATAGCGCATTGATTCAAAGAATAGTCTGATGTGACAAATGAGCGAAGATTTCAAAAGTCTAGGTTAGGTTGCCAAGACACCGATCAGAAAGACGCATGATTCTCTGAAGTCTAAGTTAGATTGCAAAGACAATGGTCTAAAGAGAACCAGAATTAGGGTTAGATTGGCCCAATACTGATTGATGAAGATCTTAGGACTACCTCCAAAATCAGGGTTAGATTGCCCCAATCTGAAGGTTAATCCTCTGAGACCCAAGTTAGATTTCCCAGATAATGGTCCAAAAGAGATTTTGAGAGCCATCCCCATAACGAAGCTTGAATCTTAGGAACTGGGGTTAGATTGCCCCAATACCCAAAAGATTTCAAGAACCATCTCCATAACAAAGCTTGATCCTTGAGGATCCGAGTTAGATTGCTCTGATACCTAAAAGATAGATGTCAAGATAACAAGATGCGAGGCACCAAGATGCCCCTAGTAATGAGAACTAGTGATTCATATCAGACTAATTCAAGAATTGATTTGACAAGATTCAATGATGTAATCATCTTACCCCCTCGGGTGCAGAATCGAAAGATGACATGTCAGAAGATGACTGACAGAAAGGGGTTGTAGAGAAAGATAAGATTGAAGATCTAGAGGAATTTAGCGTAGATTAAGGAAGCATCACGAAGATGCAAAAACAATCTAGAGTGATCAGGGGGTCTTGTTGACCAATTTTGACCATGGTTGACTAGATTTGACTAGAGTTGACTTTGATGAAAAGAGAAAAGATCTCAAGAACATGATGAAGAGATGAGGATCTGGCAGGAAAATGATGCCAGAAGACTGACTGCACAAGCGTCTGATCCTAAAGCATCTCAGAATTTAAAACATGATTTTGAGCCATTTAGAGATGTTAGATTTAAATTTTTATCCTAAAAATAGATTTAGAATAGTCAATTTAGCCAAGGGTGCAATTTTTGCGCAAAACAGAGCACTTTTGAAAATTACGTCAAAAGCTATATAAGGCCCAAATGGGTCATTTTCAATTCATTATTCACTTTTGTCTTGTTGTGATTTTGAGATCTAAAAGAGATGGAAGGAGTCCCTATGCACATGCATCGATTCGAGCACTCCTAATGACACACTCAGCCACTAAAGTATGACCCACCTGTGAGTAGTTGATAAACCATCTGGCATTTCAATTCTTACTGCTTTCGTAGGTCAATTTAAGAAGATCTAGCATATTTAGGGTCAAGTTTTACAAGTCTCACATGAGGAAATAGTTTCCTCATGCTGGCCTAGGTTGCACCTCATGTGAGGAAGTGGTTTCCTCACATGGGTTAGGGTTTCCTCGCCCGAGCTCTATTTGATGTCTCACGCAAAGCGCAAGCTAGTGTCGTGCGAACTTTCTCTTTCTCGCACAAGAAGAGATCCTATCTTGCATGAGGGAACAATTTCCTCGCATGGAAAACTACTACAACCTTGTGAAATCCTTGCCAAAATTTGCCAATTTTGCATGAAATCCACCAAGTAGACCATCACAGAGTCTTGTCTAGGATAGTTGCATTGTTGTATTTGATGTTATTGCTTTGAGAACCCATCATGTTTAGATATTGATCCAATGTTGTCACTTGCTTTGCAGGTTGACCTCCCTGACATCGCCTTCCAATCACACCGCCCCACCATCACTGCACTTGTTTAGAGACTCACTAAGGCTGAGAGTGCACATGTTTATGCTTTAGGATTAGGATATCTATGTGATATACTTGACATTCAGGTAAATCATGATCTCTTGGGTGCACTGGTAGAGCATTTCCATTTGGAGATGAGCACTTTCCACTTATTGATGGGGGAGATGACTATAACTCTCAAGGATATCTATTAGATTTTTTGCATACCATTCCACGATACTCAGGTGGAGTACGAGGTTTAGCCACGAGTAGGTACATTGGCACTAAGGGCCATTTTTTGAGATGATTTAGTGATGGGTCGGGCCATCACCTAGGAGGACCCTATACGTAGATATGGTGGTGCTCACCCATTAGTTGTTTTTCTAGCATGTTCCTTGAGCTATTACCTTGTTCCTAATCAAGGGTAGCATGATCTAGAGTGTGGCTAGGGATCCATGCTACAGAGGATGCTGACCAGACCAGCAGTGACATTTGGATGGGGCAAGTGCATTCTTGCATAGATGTACCATGAGCTCCATGAGATCATGTATCAGAACACAAGGATGATGGAGGTAGGTGTCTTTATTCTACAAATCTAGGTATGGGAGCATCTCCCTATTTATAGGTCTATCTTCCATGATACATGACAGCAACTAGAGCTGTATATTTATAGGTATGCCGATCCCATGACTCAACCATTACTAGGTAAGATAGAGTAGTGGCAAGGATAGATTGATGACATGGCGGTAGTTGTTTGGAGGCCATGGATTGCCACTAAGCCATGGGATGATGCTCATTAGGAGCTATCTCACATGTTTGTTTTGCATCCACTGATTGGGCATAGTGTGTCCATTATTGAGCATTTTGTACTTACACATGTCATGCACCAGTTCGGTAGGTAACAAGATATATCATAGGAGTACTACCCCTATGCCCACTTCACCAATGAGGAGAAGAGGGGGTGACACCCTAGGTTGGATCTAGGTCGGTGCACTATTAAGGTGAGGGTGCAAAATGCCAGGTGGGATTACATAGTGGAGGTCCCCAATGTAGGGATGATGCTACATATCATGACCACATTCTAGCACACACATTCTCTAGGTACATAGATCCTATAGGAATGGGATAGAGAGCACAACAAAAGTAGCCTGCACAGGAGGAGCCCACATAGTAACAGTAGTAGGTACCTGTAAAATAGCCTATATAGTAGTAGGCTGCATAATAAGGACCACAATAGGGAGCTCAATAGCAGCAACAAGTACCACTATAGAGGCCTGGGCAGAGGGCATTGAGACCCCAGATGGGATAGGTGGATATCCTTGCTAGAGCTATGGGGTCAAATACAGGTACGGGGAGTAGTGGATCACAAAGGAGATCCATGAGGTAGAGGATGGAGTAGCAAACACCTCCAAGGGATGATATAGATATGATAGATGTCCCTATCAGCACATATACACCACAACTATAGGAGGATCTTAGAAAAATCCAGGAGAGGGTCTGACAGGTATAGAGAGAGAGAGATGACTATCATACCCGAGTCATCATACAGGAGAACTAAGTGTCTAAGAAGGATTGGGAGATCAGAGATCTCCAAGATGAGCTGGCATGATCATGACTAGAGATGAGATATGAGTTTGCTTAGGCAACTTACTATTATGCAGCTTATGTTGGGGTAGTCCTAGATTTATTAGAGCAAGTACCTCTATTCACCGAGTATGCTGGAGCTCCAAAAGCACCACCACTGCAGGAACCTCCTCATGAACCTCCATAGGAACCCCCTCAGAGACCTATGCCTCCTCCTCTGACACCAACATAGGTTCCACCGCAGTAGGCTCCTCCACCTCTACCTCCTCTAGGTGATAGTGGGTCTTGATATATACATTATTGTTGATGTAGCCCATTTTTGATACTGTGCTCGAGTAGCACCATATTTTGTACATGACATTGATCCAACCATATATATATGAGATTGAGTTTCGATATCATTTTACTTGTTTGTATATTGCTTGAGATATATGATGTTTATGAGATGTTTTCCTATATGATTTAGATGTATGGATTAGATATGTATGAAATGCACATGCCTTTATTTATGAGTATGCAATGTTTTATTTTATGTTGATATATGAACATTCAATGAATGCAATGGTAGAATACTAGAATGTATGCATATAGTGAATGAAATGTGAGATGTAATGTATGATTTGAATTATGCTTATAGTGGATGCACATGTTATGGATATGTGAAATGTATGCATATGGATTTATGATAATGCAATGGATATGAAATGCATGTATGTGGTACTAATCATCTCATGCAAGATTTCCCAATATATGATAGGTACTAATAAAAAAGATATTCAAAGATTGAGAATGAGGATCAGACACTTGTTCAACCAAGTGGAACTCGGGACAAAAGATGAGAACCTTTGATGAGAAGAAGATCAAGAGAGCACCAACAAATCATCTCAAATGAAAGCCTAGAATGAAGAATGCAAGCCTAAACTAGACGAAACCCTAGGACTTGGTTGTTGGACTCATCGCATTGTCATCATAGAGGATTTTAAGTTTAGACGGTCACAAGATGCCATACAACTCTCACTGAAATCACTATCATGAGAATATGAATATGACATAAGTCTTAAGTTTTTTGGAATGAGGTGTAAGCATTAAGGCACAAAAGCCAGAATGACCTAAATACCTATTCCTTTTGATTTAGAAAGTTAACATAAGCATCGAAGCATAGTTGCTAGAATGACCAAAATGTTGTTTGCATATAGACACATTAGATATGTAGGAGTTTCTTCCTTTTTCTAGGTGAAATCTAAGCATTTCAAAGGTGCTTGTAGTGACCCTTATGTTCACTTAGCAGGACAAGCATTTGCAATTTCACTTGTAGTAGAAAGAAGTCACCTAAAAGATAAGGAGAAGAACCAACCTCACCAAAGAGTCCATATAAAAGGAGTCAAGGTACACATGGCCATCCAACATGAGATGAAGGCTCTCATAGTGGACACCTCTCTTAAATAGATTCATTAGATCATTGGAACTAAACCAACAAACAGAAAGCAAGAAAACATTAATCAAGCCAACTCAAATCAAGCAAAATTATACATTAAACATTTATATACACATGGAACCAAATCAAGCCAAATTATTAGTATATAAACATTAATGGGTGCTAATGGCTGATAACCAAGACAAACTTCAAATAGATGGTTACTTGTCAAACTATGAATTACCTTGATGTAGCTATGTTGGACATATGGAAGACTTGTATCCCATGGGAAGGGATGTTTTGAATGATACATGCATAGAATTTGGATGATCATTAGATTTAACATGCCTATATTTGGCCATATGTTTGAGGGTGGAATGGAATAAAGTTTCTTAATTTTGTGTCCATCTTCACCCATAGTGAAGACCAAAACTTTCTAAGAAATCTGCTATCCTTATTTGAAATAATGTTGTTTGGAATACCAAAATGAACCCAAACATTCTCAAAGAAGAGCTTTTTAGTGACTCTGTATAAATTTCCTTTTTACAAGCCACTATTATTGCCATTTTTTAAAATCTATCTACCACAATGTGTACACAATTATGCCCTCATCCAGTGGTAGGAAGACCAGACATAAAATCCATAGAAACAAGGTTTTTTTAAAATAGGAAGTGGTCAATATAATCCTAACTTACAATTTGTAGGGCTTGTGATAGAACATTTTGTACAAGATTGAGTATATGAAATTACATCATTCTTTATTTTTGGCCAATAAAAATATCTTTGGAGTATAGTAGTAGCCTTACCTATTCTAAAATGACCTGCAACCTTGGTATAGTGAGATCGCCATACAAAATTCTTGTGTTTTGCATTGGGCACACAAATTTGGTCAAGGAGGAAAAGCATACCATCTTGCAAATAGAATTCATTCACATGTTTACCCTCCACAAGCTAATTGTAAATATCAGCAAATTCATTATCATAACCATATAAATGAGCCCAAGTTTTAGTTTGGTGACCACATGATTATAACACCATACTTATAGCTATAATTGGAGGCCCAATCAAACAATCGACTAATTTATTAGTGCTCCCTTTCTTATGGTGAATATTGAGATGAATTTTTTGAAGATAGGCTGACCATGTTTAGCATGTATATCATGCTACAACTTTCCTTTGTTTGAAAAAATTGAATAGGCTTGTGATGTATTTGGATGATAGTTTCATTGCTCAAAATATAATTCTTACATTGCTTACAAGCTTGAACAGTGACATATAGCTCCTTGTCAAATTTGTATAGAACATAACCTTTGTTGTAACTCCTCAAATGCTTGTTGTTGAGCACCTGTCCAATTCAATTTTTCTTGCACTCCTCCTCCCAATGACTAATTTAAAGGCCAAGACAAATGTGAAAATTTAAACACAAATCTATTATAAAAAAAATTTCAACCTAAAGAAGCTATGTAACTCTATGAGATTTATAGGAGAAGACCAATCTTTATTCACTTGTATTTTTTCAGTATCAACATGAACATCCTCACTGTAAATGACATATCCCAAATATTCAATTCTTTATATACCAAAGGATATTTTATCTTTACTTTCATAAATTCCATGGTATTTTAGAGTTTAAAGTACTTGGTCTATATGTTGTAGATCCTCCTCCCAAGTTTTTCTAAAGCTGAGTATTTCATCCAAGTATACAACTACAAAAGAATCGGTGAATGGCCCAAGTACATCATTAATCATCATGAATGTGGATCAAGCATTCATTAGGGCAAAAATAAATCACTAAACATTCAAAAAAACCATTCTTAGATTTAAAAGTAGTCTTCCAAACATCTTTTGTATCAATTGGTACTTGATGGTACACATATTCCAAATTAACTTTTGTGAAGAATTACCTTCTAAGTTGGTGCAAAAGATCATCTATCTAAGGAATTGGATATCTATTTTTCACTATGATTAATTGTTTACTTTAATATCTCACCCTTTACTTGCCCATCCCATAGAGTAGGGTTTTAGGTGTATTGTCATTTTCAAATTCCACCTCTTTACAGTCTTAAAAACTATTATATTCTTTTGGCTACCACTATCAACAACAAATTCAGGGCCTTTCCTCTAATCCACATCTATGAATGGAATAGTATTTCCTCATCCTCCTAGGGAAAAAAATTTTCATGGCTTCTATGGCATATGGGTCAGCCTCAATGACCTATTCATTATCTTTTTCTTTGCAAAAATCTTCCATCTCAGGCTCAAAATTATCATGTGTTTCCATCATGAATTTTTTTTTTTTTTGCAATCTTTTTCAATATGACAGGGACTTTTACAGACTTTACCCCACATACATGTTTATTCTAGTGTTTTTTTTATACCCTATGATTTCTTTTTTGGTGAATTGGGAAATGAATCTTTTCTTTTCTTTTCCTCTAGGTTTTCTACTTTCACCTTCCCATTTGTTTTTCATAAAATTATCCCTCCCCCATTTTTGATTAATTTTCTCCTCAATCTTTGAAGTGTACTTGAAAGCACTGGATAAAGTCTCTATATACAAGACATGCATCTCAATTTGGATATATACCTATGAAGCCCACTTTGATATTTCAAAAATTGATACTTCTCTGAGTCTTTGATGCCAAGTTTTGATAATAGAGCATGAAACATGTTAGCATATTGTTGAATTGTTTGGTCCTTCTTTTGCTAGATCAATTTCCACAACATATACTTATATCCATAGGTATCCATGGGGACATAATATTCTTTTATGGATATGTGCAGGATCATGGTATGCCAAAAAGTGGCGATGCAAAAAAGAAGTCCGGATTGATAGACTCTTTGAAAAACAACTCTTGCTTTCAAACAATATAAAATTTTTGAAATCTGAAATATACATCACATATTATGCTTCACCTAACACAATAATAATAAACAATTCTTTCAATTTGATGAATTTTAGACTAAGTTAAGGTGGCTAGACACGAGAGTTTTTCTATTCAGGAAAATTTGTAGTAGAAAAATCATAATTAATTATTTACGTAGAAAAAAAATACAAAAAATATACATCACATCTGGACATGTGACTACTAATTTTATCTAGAATCTTATAAAAAAATATTATCATTTGATTTTGTTTAATGTGGTCAGACATACAACTACTTGTTATCTTTCTAGTCCTAATTGATAGACTTATTGAAAAATAGCTATAACTTTCAAATTGTATAACGTTTTTGAAATCCAAAACATGTGTCACATTCTATTTTTTTCCTACTACAAGAAAAATTAAAAAAGTTTTCAATTTGATAAATTTTAGACTAAGTTAATGTGGTGAGACAGAAGATTGTTTTTATTCTGGAAAAGTTGTAGAAGAAAAATCATAATTAATTATTTACTTGGAAAAAAATTACAAAAAATATAACTCACATCTAGACATGAGTCTACTACTTATATATAGAATCTTGTAAAAATAAATTATCATTTGATTGTGTTTAAGGTGGTCACACATACACCTTATTTTTTTCCTCAAATTTTCATACTACTACATTGAAATTTGAAAATTTCAACATATAGAATAATTATTTTCCAACAACGGCCTAGTATCTTAGAAACTAAATTCAATTTTATACAGATTCTCTTCTTACATATTTTTTATATAATATTTATAACTTGTTTAGATTTTTATGTCAACTTTCCTAAACCTGATTTTTTAAATTCCATGATCCTAAACATACCCTTATGTGCTCCACAAAATCTTCCCATGTGGATTTTCTACAAAAAAATCTCAAATTCTTAGCCATCTTGGGTCCCATGTCTCGTATTTTAGGAGGGAAGAGGTGTTTTTTTAAGCATCTAAAAAGTAGTTAATAAAAATATATCTTTCTAGCTTGGATAATGAATTATCAACAACATCTGCATCAATTTTCCCTTGAAATGTTGGAATGTCAAAATTCACCTACACTTTGAATGGGGTGTGTTTTCCAAATTTGGAATTTGTGGTATTCATTTGTGAATCTTTATTTTCAAGCATCTAAGAGAATTGCTCCATCATATCCTCACATTTCTTGTTTAATGCTTCTTTCATCAATGTTTTGAATGCTTCTTCTATTCCACTAATTTTTCTTGCCATCTATGATCATGTGCATCTAAAAGGTATGTAACCAAAGATCCTTTATTTTCCACTGAAACCTCTAGTAAGATGATCGTATGCAATAGGGCATACAAGAGAAAACAAGCTCTGATACCACTGATCTGAATTATGGTTTTGGATTACAATACTTGGTGTATAACCAATGGTATTGAAAAACCTATTGGAAGAAGAACAAAAATTGATAACAATTGATGCAACCCAAAAGTCCTTCCATTTCATTCAAAAAAATGTTTATACATTTTTTATGATATTCAAAGGGTCATCAAAATCCCCTTAGAATTGTAAATGAATAGTTTGGAATATATTATTACTATTCTTTCAAAAAATAATGCACATTGCCCGACAATATACATCAACGGGGCGTCGGGTATAAACTTGAACTTTCATACTTGTCTTTGTTTATTTCAAACCTTTGTAAAAGTGCCCAACCTCCTGAATTTGACACTTAGATCCCAAATTTAATCAAATTATTTTCTTAATTTCTTGTTGGATCCACAAACCCCTGACAATATATGTCATCAGGGAGTCAAGTATAAACCCAAACTTTCTTACACGCATTTGTTTAGGTTTGAAGTTCAAAAGAGACTTGACATCTAGTGTTCAAGGGGAACTTCAAAATCAATTAACTTCTGAATTGTTTTCTTATCACATTGTAGCGCCGAGGAGGTATTTTAACACACTTGAACAAAATGTCAAATTTTGAAGGAAATTTGTTCTCTCATACTACAAGGAGGATGGAAATACTTTATGTTCATGTTGTGTAGAGTTTTATAGGTTTTACAATTAGGATATTGTTTGATGGAGTTAATCTAGTATTTCTTGGGTGAAAAAGGAGAATAGGTGAAGATGGTTTATTAAGTCTTTAGAAGGGTTATATTCAACTCTTGTGATGTTCCATCCTATATACCTATTACTTTAATAATGAGGAAATATTGGGTTATTTCATGAATTCAAGATATTTATATGCTTTTTGTTAATTAATAGTCAAATAAAATAATTTAGTTCAATTTGTTAGTGCTTCGGAGGTTACAAGTTCCCTATATGTTTTTCTTGCCCCTTTTACCTCAGGTTTTGGCTCCAAGTCCTCATTTATATCACCTTCTTTGATCTACTTTATGTTTTATTTTCATCCTGTACCATTTGCATTCTACCAAACTCACTCAAATCTGATTATAGATCTAGAAAGTAGATGAAAAATCATGCACTTTCAAAAAAAATTTCACCTCAAAATGTTACCGTATGTGCCCAAACGAAGCCTTGGAAATTGCAAAAATTAGGAACAGATAGGAACAATCAACAAGATATAAAATTTCTAACAAATCAGGCCACCAAAATGAAAAATCAACACCACTACTAGAAAGTTATGGAAATTCTACCCAATTTCAAAAAAAAATGCACATGATTTGGAGCCCAGATGACCAAGTTATGGCCTCTCAAAGTTGGACTGTCAAATCAAAATTGCAAATGGTGAAGGCAGAAATTTTTTTAACCCTATTGATGCTAGCAATATACAGGGTTAAATTTGACAGTCTAGAGTCCGTCGCAAAAGACCCAATTTGGCCTGTTTTGATGGCTAAACGACTGTCAATTTTAAGCTCGTGGGTCAGGTGACGTCAGCAGAAAAATGTCCTCCACGGGTGACATGTCTGATGACTAGGAAATCATACAAGTCCGTATAGTATGGACACTTGTGTGTCTAGCTGAGGTGGCACCACGTGGGTGGCTGTGTGTTCACTGATTTGGCATCCACGTGGCATCACGTGGATGGGAGGTCTGTCGTGCACTCAACGGAGGTGGTAGTCCCGAGGGCTCCACTGACTACCGCGTGGTGGTGCATGCCCGGTGATGTGGCAGTGGCTATGGGTGGGGATGTGGCTGTGGGTGGAAGAATGAGAGTGGTTGATCGGAGGCAAATCTATTAAGTGGTCTTCGGCGGTGCTCGACGGTGGTGGCCAGAAGAGGAGGCCGACTGCAGCAGTGAAGAGGACAGCCGCGGTAGGAATCACGAGCAGTGAAGAGTGATGTAGCAAAATAGGGAGGTGGCCCGAGGGTCTAAGCACTGGAATGCCCGAGTGAGGTGCTGGTTAGGGAGCCACTGAGGGCTGAGCTTGAGTGGAGCGGCAATGTTGGGATTTAATCCCACATTGCTTCCGGATTGGGCTTAATGCCCCTTTATATATTTGAACCCCCTTCTTTCACATAAACAAGAGTGTAGGGGTTACCTTGCTACTCGGGCTTGATCGATCTATCCTTCAGGTTCAGTGTACTGTGCTGGATGTTAGCAGATGATGTCACACTGCTGTCGCTTGTACATAGGAGATATTCTCTGTGAAATGCAGAGCATAACAGGCCATGTACTAGACCAAAAGAAACAAATTTTTTATAGAAAAAAAAATTAGAAATAAAATAATCCGAATTAAATTTTTATTTTTTTTCAAAATTGTACTGGAGGTGCAAATCGGGCCGTACAACTTGATTTGCAAATTTTTTTTGCCTCATATTTAACTTTCGCCAGATATGGGCGAGTTTATAGTCGATTTTAACTGAAACAACCTCCCAGACGCAATCGTGAGGTCAGATCGGCTCCAAGATGCCTCTATCGCACGTTGGTTGCCAGATATGAGATTTGGACCTTCAAAGCTTGCATCAAGCTCTCTTCAAATTGGCTGATCTAAAAGTCTCCAATGGCTCTGATACCATGTAAGAATTTGCAAATAGCAAATATTGAACCAAGGATCTAGAGGTTGAAGAAAAGCACAAGAGAGAAAATATGAATGCAATGATGGATTGAATAGATCCAATGAATTCACCTTCATTGAATTGATGAATGAATCAATGTTGTTCAATGTACATGAAATGATTACATAATAGGCTTCCTTATATAGGAAAGGCAATAAGAGAGAATAATAAGGAGTTGATAAGCTATCACCTATGCTAGGTGTAATCACATGTCCACCAAATGTGGATCATCCTCCAATATGCAATAAAGTATTTGCATTGGATTAGGATGATAATGTGATAAGAGCATGAAAGGTGGATCTCACACACAATGAGGTATGTGAAGACAACTATCACACCAAAAGTAGAATTTCTCCTACACCATGTGCTTAATAGATGTGCACACTCCTAGGTGTCTCAATCACAAACTACTATACAATGCATTAACATAAGTAAGATTAAGTAAAGTGTAATTAGGAATAATTAATTACACCAACAAAATTTAACCAACAATGTCATATAATTAGTAAATATACAAAACATCTAAACCATACATATGACTCATCTCCACGAAGTTAGTACTTAAATTTGCACAAATTTTCCTCTAAGGAAGAATGCTATCAAGGTTTCCACTAGAACAAAGTCTACAAAATAGATAGAAATAAACCTCTATAAAAATTATATTGGTTTTTTGTTAGTTTTTGGTTTTTTGGTTTTTATGTTGGTTATGGTTATGGCAGACTAGTCCCCAGTCTTGTCTCTTTTTAGTATCCTTTAACAATAAACTTTTATTCTAGCTTGTACGGGGTTTTGGGTCCCCATTAAAACCTATTTTTTCCTACAATGAAAAATTAAAAAACAATTATATTGGCATCATAAAAAAAAAGTCATAAAACTTTGAAAAGTTAATAGAATCTCAAATGCACATTAAATCCATAACACTTTGAAGAAGAGAAACAATGCTATCAACAATAGGAGCTTCATCAATTGTCTACTGCAGGACAAAGTGGATAGAATGGAGTCTACCCTGAAGAAGATTCTACAGGACAACAATTATTTTATGGGGACTGCAGTTGACTGCATCAATAGCATCAAGAAGGAGCTAGACGTGGGGTCCCCTATGAAGATTGATCATACCAAAGATGATCATGAGGATCAGACTAGGTCGGGTAAGCATACTAGATCTTTCAAGAAGAGAAAGACTCAAGAGAGGATTCTAGAGCTCTTTGATCTCAATGTGGGCATTAGTAAGATGTCGAATGCCAAAAAAGACATGGAGGCAACTCTACTAGAGTTTTCCTAGTTTCTTGTTGCTTTATTTTTGGTATTTTTTTCTATGTTTTTGTTACTTGGTGTCTTTCTATTTACTGGTTTTTGGCTAGTTTTGTTTCTAAGGTTCAGATCTGCTAGCGGGTTGGTTTTCAGCCCTGACTCTTTTGGTGGGCCTAATGTTTAATCTTTCATAGCTACTTTGTAAGGGATTTCAGGTCCTCCCAAAACCTATTTTTACCAATAATAAAAAACATGGCTTTATTTGGATTTCTTGGATCGACTTCTATCAAATATTACACAAGTGTAATATCCAAAAAACCATCTAATCACTATAGGTTTGAAAAGAGTATATTTGAAACATAACATGAGTTTTCACACTTTGACTTTAATTCAACAAGAAGAATTATGAGTATGTTTAATCAAATAAAGAATATGGGTATAGATCAATATAAGAAACTAATGTATGACTATGATGAGAAGAGTAGGAAGATTATTTTTATTTAATATGATGAATCTATGATGGAAATTGGTCTACAAGATGTAGGGGATTATTTCCTAAGAAATATTAGGATATGTTCATCTACATTAGTAAAGGAGAAGATAGCAATAACATCTCAACATATGAGTGTGTGATGAGAATTGAAATATGTACCATATCCTATTCATTATGTTTTACAATTTGAGTGCATTGATCTCTATGAGTAATGTCAACACTCAATTGTGTACATTCTCATTCACTTAATTGTATCATTATTACTTGTCCATGTTTGTTTTTTGTGATTAATATCTATGACCATTTGTATAACATTTGAGATTATAAATTTGATATGTAATCTTTAAATTCATGTGTGGTGGG
>BSBK01013362.1:75000-104709 GCA_027943335.1 Chamaecyparis obtusa
TACATTTCACAAGAAAATTTATTATTCAACCTCGAATCATTGAAAGAGGTACATCCGTATTTGTATTGTCAATAGGGGCTTTCTATTTTCATTCCACCTTTTTGGATCCTTGACTATATTGCATTCTTCAATAAAACTACTAATTGTTCCTTTTTCTTCCAAAAAAAATGGCATTTCTTATTGCTAGAGTAACTTGCAAGAATATGACATACTTACAAAAAAGTTACAAATAAATAAAAATTCTTCAATTTCAATCTTCTAGACACCTAATCTCTATATTGAGAAGAAATGGTACCATAAGATAGGAGCACCTTATTTTTTCTCCACAAGAACACAAAGTTTGAGCAAAGTACAAATAATTCTTAAATTTTGTGATTAAATCAACATTCAATTTTTGTATAAAAGTAAATTTTCTATGAGAATAAAAATTTCTTATTGCAATATTCCAAAGGAAGAAAGTAGTCTAATCTAGACAAGAAATATGTCAAGGTGTCCTCACTCACATGATTAAAACTTACAATAAAAATTATAGCTAATGAAATTTTGCATTATAAGCCAAAGACCATCTAAAAGGATCCTTAATAGTCATCTATAATGGAAAAGAAGAAAGAAAAAGAAAAGATTATTCAACATTATAGCAACCTCAAACATACCAATGAGATTCCACTTTTACATTCATGCAACTATCAAATTGTTGTTGTTGTTGCTGATGATGATGGATATTGTAAAAGTGTAAAAAATCAACAAAGTGTTTCACAATTCTAGTCATATGAATCATCATTTTATAATCATGAATATTTGTAAACATTATGTAAATTTCTATCAAGTTTACATCCATATAAGAACATTTCTACACACATAAGTGAACTTGAAGAATCAAATGTATTCATCTTAGTCAGCCATATAATTATACAACATTGATAAATTAGTTCCTAACACCTAGGCCATCAGTTTTTCATTATCAATTTATGAACTAATTATAGAACTATCACAATTCGTTTATTTCAAATTCATACTCAACTTTCACTATTTAGGTATGATTCCAAGCTCTATAACATAAACTATTTGATTTCTATTTCATTATTATTTTTAAATTAATCTAGAAATTCATTTCTTTCTTTAGGATTAGATATTATTTAAATTTTCATTATATACAATTTATTTGTATAAGAGTGTAGAGAATTTATTTCCAATAGTTGACTTACGTTAATATGATAAAATATACACAAATTTAAATTGTATAATAAATGATAGCTGGGCTATGAAGCTTTCAAAAGTGTACTTGTTATATTAGAAAACTAAATAATAATAATAGAAACTAGCTCAATCTTTGTAATATATATAAATAGGAAAGTAAATAAGAAGATATCATTGATTAGTTTAATAGTGGACAAGGGTTAAAAACTAGTGGACAAGGTTCCTAGAATATAAATTTGTTACTCCTTATTACACCATACAAAACTATGACACTACTAGTTATGCCTTCAATGTTCTAAAATGAAGGATTTCAAATGATGTGTGGATTAGGAGATGACTTGAATGAATGTAATAAATGCTTCTAAATACTAGCACATAACATCAAATTGTTTCAAAAACATATTTGATGAACGTAAGGCAAAAGGATGAATGGGTCAACATGGCCAAATATGAATTTTAAATTTTGAAAAGGGAAGAATTTTATGGCAATGATGTCTTCATTTTAATTATAGAAGTGTCCTAGCATGAGTAAATGTAGGTGCATAAGTGAATAGGATAAATATCTTATGTAAGGTGAATGCATACAAATTTGTGTGAAGTTAAATCTATAGGAATAATGTGTCTAATGATAGATAAAAAGTTAGAGGACTCAACCTAACAGCCATACATTACCATATTGATATATTAAAACATTACTTGATTATAAACACAAATCAAATGAAAAATAACATGAATGTACACCTTTCATTTTTACAAAAATATTGCACTGATCTATAATTTATTAATTATATAATACTCATTTTAACTCTTATAAAGTGTAAAAAGTTTATGTAATCATATGATCTCTTATGCACAAAAATGGTGAAGAGAATGTAAATAAAAATACTCCATTTAAATATCACACTCAAGTAGCCAATAAATAGAAATTATATACCTCGTTCATGTTCATATTTCGCAACTTTAACGACTCAGTTTGATCTTATCGAGGTGAAAAGGGGTAGATTTCAATTCATCCCGTCAAATTCATGTCGACCACTTAGAAGTGACAAAATTACTTAACCCCGCAGATTCGTCGCCCACAGGCCCACGGTAGTCACAATAATAGGGCCTTCATTACCCCGTGTTTTCCATTTAAAGGAAAACCAGATTGGGAAATGGGTAAGAAATTTTCTTCTGTCTTTTTAACTTTGACAAGACTGAAGCAGGATATATTTCTTGACCATCTCCATTATTTTGTCTTCCAGTCAAAAAGAATACTCAAAGATGACAATCAAATAATAAATGAATATGTAGTGAGTTTTGAAGTTTGCTGTCCACTATTTCTAACAATTACAATTACGAGCATAATCAGCAAAGACTTTTGATGTGATCTAGATTTTGTTAGGTATTCTTCTGTCTGTACAAGGATGATTCTATCTATCTTCAATGTTGAATGGCTCACAACAAGTCTACCAGGTATCAAATCTTGCTGGGTGCAAGGCTTTGACATCACAAGGGATGAGGCTGCAAATTTTTCGGGTCTCTCCACCAGTTTTTTTGTCTTCTTTGTTCATAGATATATTTAGTTCTCAAAACCTTCCAAGGAATCATTGTAATTTTATTTTAAAGAATATTGAAAATTGTTAAGAAAACCTAAAATTTTGCAGATAGTAAATTTCTTAATTTAATTACTGTTACTTTATTCATTATCATTCTATTGGAATAGTGACTATAATATAGACTAATTGGTTTCTATTTCATTACAATCTTACAATTTATTTATTTCTCTACAATTAGATATTTTAAAAAATTTATTGTATACTATTTATTTATATAAGATTGTAAAGGAATTTTTTTTCCTGACAGTTAACTTAGGCTACTCAAATGAAATATATAAAAATAAATACAAATCAACATTGTTAATAAATGATAGTTGGAAAATAAACTTTCACAAGTGTGCTTGTTATGTCTAAAGAGTTAATAAGAATAAGAGATATTTAATATTGATTCTAGATTTATATTACATGAGAGGATAAGTTTGTTGATCCAACTCAAATTCATAATCATGGATCTATACACTCTCACATAGTACTTTTTTATTTCTCTATTTTTATGATGGACATGTGTCTATTATGCTTCTTTTGAAGATGTAGAACATTGTGATATTTTGAAATACCATGAAGATTTTCACTTCTTGTAAGGAGACAAGTTCTCCAAGACCAAACTTTGCAAAAGTAAATAACAAGGGCCTTAAAATGTAGCTTTGTTAGTCCTTAGTGATTGAACTCCATTTACCTATCATGTTCTTCACAAGTCAAATAATTAACAGTAATCATATGCCTAGCTTTTATCAATTCAAAACCGGCAACCTCTCTATCGCTTTCTTACCGTTCTAACAACTAAGTTAGGCCCCACGTACCAGCGTCTTAAAGCTTTACCATATGGTGGAGATTTCAATTCATCCTGTCATATTCAGCTCGATCACTTTAAGTGACAAAAGCTCTAACCTTGAAGGTTCGCTCTTCACATTTTTACGGTAGTGACAATCATAACCATTCTACAAGTCATTGCTTCATTGAAAGGAAGACTAGGCTGGATAGTGGGGAAAGAATACTTTTCTACTCCTTCCTTCAATCAATTTAACTTCAACAGGACTAGTAATGGACTCTATACGTACCACAGATGTAATGACTGAGCGTCTCCATTATTTCTTCTCCTATTCAGAAAGAATACTGTGATGAAAATCAATTGCGTGTGAGAGAGAAGAGTGTCCATTCAAGAAATAAATGATGTAATGTGGGCCGGCAGTTTTAAAGTTGGTCGTCCACCACTGTAAAGACCCAGAAAAAATAGAGAAAACAATGGAAGTGGAAGTCACTATCCTAAGCAAAGTGGCCCGCTCTATAACAATTACTAACATATGATGTGTTACGGACTCCTGGCTGTAGCGGTGTTAAATTGAAATGATCTCAATTTAACTGAGTGGTTCAGAATCATGACACGAGAATTGCTCTAGCGGGGAAAGTTGTAAGAATAAAAATTAGAAAGTTATTTTAATGTTATGACATTCAACTTATATGCAGGTATGTTTATTGTCAAAACCGTGCAGGGAATAACGTGAAATTATGTTGCCAACTCCTGGTAAAGAAATGATTTTTTCTGGACCAAAACCAGCAAAAGTGAACAAGGGTTCAAAAAAATAGTAGACTAAGGGCCTTAGAATGTACATTTGTTGCTCCGTAGTACAACAAATCAAAATATGTTAGTACTAGTTGTACCTTCAATTATCTAAAGTGAAGGGTTTGGAACGATTTGTGGATTAGGAGATGACTTTAATGGACACAATGAATGCTTTAAAATTAGCACATAGCATCAAACTGTTGAGTTCAAGACAAGAGGATGACTGGGGCTAGATGGCTAAATTTGAATTTTAAATTTCAAAAAGAAAGGGAACAAGTTCATGACAATGATATCTCCTCTTTGTTTATAGAAGCATCTTAGTATGAGCAAATGGTCCGATCTAAGTAACAAATGAATAAAAATGAACGTAGGTGCATAAATGAATATGATAAATATTGTGTATAAGGTGAATGCATATAAATTTGTGATAAGCTAAACATATAAGAATAGTGTGTCTAAATATAGACAAGAAGCTAGAGAAGTGAACCTAGTTTGATGCAAGATCATGCCATATATTACTATATTTGATGCAGTCAAGGATGGAGAATCCAATTTAGGATGGTCCAAACTTGCAGCCAACACTAGCACAACGGAATTACACAATCATAAACATCGGATCTGCCATAAACATATATTTTATTCATCAAATTACTAATTACATACAATGTGCCGGGTTGTAAGGCCTTCCTGGTTACGACCAAATACAAAGCAACTAATGGTCTACAAGATCTCGCAGGATCCAAATCTTTTCCACAACATTAGTACTCTGCTAGCCTAGGTCTGCAACAAGACAGGACACTAGTAGGACCCCCAGGAAAGATCTAAACTTGTACTCACAACTTCCAAGTAATCTTCCTGTGCCTAAGCTCGCAAGCTACTAACTTTCCCTCTCCTCACTGATGCCCAAAATAACTATCCAAGCATCTACTTAAATACTAAATCCCAGCCACAAGTCGGCTCTACAAGATATACAAATATTAAATGCCAAAATATCAGTCGGCTCTCAAATAGCCTTACAATAAATAAAATCATCCAAGATGGCCCCAACGGTTATCAGATCCATATAGAAGAATGCAACACGCCAGATCTAGGTCCCAAAATGTCCAACGGTCAATCCATAACTCGAGAAGCACGACCCAAATCAAATGCACCGATAGTCGACCAAGCCGATCCAACTAAACAATCCAGTCGGTAAGCAAGAACACTGAGCAACAGAGAAAATAACTGAGCGCCAGTCAACCGACCATGCCAAGCATGACTGAGCAACACAGTTATATTACCGAGCGCTAGTGAACAGACGCCTTCAGTTACCGAGCATTCTTCAGAGACCAAGCACCTTGGTAACCATAATAACCGAGCAACCAATCTCTCACACCGAGAAAAACTCCACCAATCTAAGATCAAAACTAGTAATCTACCTTCAAAGACAAACATATTTTTGGTTGATACAGGATTGCCAAGAATCCTAGGATGCTCCTGCATCAGACACCCCAAGTAAGAAAGATTTTCTCATAAGGAAATCAGGAATGCTTCAAGGGAATTAGAACATGTATGCCAAATCTGTTCTTAACCCATATCTCCTCTTGCCCTTCATTCAAAGTTGTCTTCACTTCATCCACTATTCTCTGCAGCAAACTTTCTTGCTTCTCAGTTCTCTTATTCTTTTTGTCTACAACTAATAACAACCGATTCTGACCAGTTCTTCTACTATCGATCACCTCAGTACCTCAGTAAATCTCATGCTCATCAGAATCATTAATCAACTCAGTGTCATCTGCATCTCTCTATGTCATAAATGTCATCATTTGTTGTACCATCTATGTCAGAAATACCATCTATCTCTTAATCTCAACAAACTCCTCAGATATCCCATTCTCCTTCTCTTTCAAACTAGGCTTTGTAAGAATAGGTTCATCAACCCTATGCTCTTGAGGTTTGTCACATGGACAACACTTGATAACCCCACACTCCTTAGTCCCCGTCTCCTGTAAAGGTAACAACTTATGCTGAGCTCCTTCATGCCCAACCACGTAGGTGTTAACATGACCATCAAATAGAACATTTCTATCAAACTGCCAAGGTCTACCGAGAAACAGATGACAAGCATCCATAGGCAATATGTCACACAATATCTCATCATGATAAGATCCAATCTTAAAATTAACCAAACACCATTCCTCAATTTTCACCTTAGACACATCTTGTATCCAACTAACCTGATAAGGGTTAGGGTGTTTCCATCTTTCCAAATTCAATGTGCTAACCATCTCTTCTGAAATAAAGTTGTCAGAACTGCCACCATCAACTATGACATTACATACCTTATCCTTGCACTTACATCTGGTTCTGAACAATTTTCTTCTTTGCACCGGTTCATGGACACATGTAGCTAATCTCCTAGTGATAAGAGTTTCACATTTTTGTGCAACATTCACAATATCCTCTTCAGCAACCAGTGCCATCCTCTTCTTAGGACATTGAAAACTTCTATGACCAGCTTCACCACATTGATAACAAGTACTGGTGAACTCATTCTTCCACCTTCCTCTCTGTCCATTATTGTAGTTCTTACTGCCAAATCCCAAATCAGGCTTAGGATTTTCTACCACACTACTTTGAACAACTGTCTCACCAGTCTTACCACCCTTGTTCCTATTGTTCTGTCTACCCTCAAACTTCTTATTTAGCTTCTCTTCAATCCTTAATTCCATCTGATAAGTATCACCTATTATTTTCACCTGAATAGTAAGTAGCTCTTCTTGAATACTAGTTCTCAAACCATAGACATACCTAGCAACCTTCTCTTTATCAACTTTAGAATGACCAGTCCTAATTAGGATTCTGTAAAACTCCTTAGTATACTCCTGTACTAATTTGTTAGTCTACTTCAAAGCTTGCATCTTCTTAAACATATCCAATTCATAATCTCCCGAAATGAATTGCTTTTTCAACTTGTCCACCATTCGGTTCCACTTAGTGATCTTTTCCTTTCCTCTTCTACCTCTTTCCAACTGAATTTCTCTCCACCAGATATTTGCATGACTTTTCAACTTAGTCTTTGCAAATCTGACTCTATCAGGGTCTTCTATATATTCATACTCAAAGTACTCATCAATTTCATTGATCCAATCAATCAACTATTTTGGCCTAAGGCTTCCAACAAATGCAGAAACTTCAATCTTAGGTCTTTTCTAAATTTGAGACATAGCTTTTAGGATTCGATTCTCCTCTAGATCTCTAGCTTCTTCTACAACTTCTTCAAAATGATCTTCTTCCTCAGATTCATCATCACTATCCTCTTTCAAGGTAGTCTTCTTCTTTCTCAATTCCTCTTGTAGGTCTTGCACTTGTTTCTGCAAAGCCCTAAAATCATCAAGGATGAATTCTCTAGTAGCTTCTTCCTCTGAGATCTCACAATTTCTCCTTAGAGGCATCTTCCAATTAAGATCCAGGTGCAAACACACAAGGTCAACTCGGCTCCAATAGGAACAAACTTCACTCTGATACAACTTGATGCAGTCAAGGATGGAGAATCCAATTAAGGATGGTCCAAACTTGTAGCCAACACTAGCACATTGGAATTACACAATCATAAACATCGAATATGTCATAAACAGATATTTTATTCATCAAATTACTGATTACATGCAATGTGCCAGGCTGTAAGGCCTTCCCAGTTATGGCCAAGTACAAAGCAAGTAATGGTCTACAAGATCTAGCAGGATCCAAATCTTTTCCACAATATCAATACTTTGCTAGCCCAAGTCTGCAACAAGACAGGACACTGGTAGGACCCCCAGGAAAGATCTAAACTTGTACTCAAAACTTCCAAGAAATCTTCATGTGCCTAAGCTCGCAAGCTATTAACTTTTCCTCTCCTCACTGATGCCCCAAACAACTATCCAAGCATCTAATTAAATACTAAATTCTAGCCACAAGTCGGCTCTACAGGGTATACAAATATTAAATGCCAAAACATAAGATGACTCTCAAATAGCCTTACAATAAATAAAACCATCCAAGATGGCCCCAATGGTCATCAAATCTGCATAGAAGAATGCAACATGCCAGATCTAGGTCCCCACACATCCAACGGTCAATCTATAACTTTAGGAGTGCAACCCAAATCAAATGCACCAGTCAGCCAAGCCAATACAACCAAACAATCCAGTCGGTAAGCAAGAACACTAAGCAACAAAGGAAATAACCAAGCACTAGTCAACCGACCATACCAAGCATGATCGAGCAACACAGTTATTATTGAGCGCTAGTGAACCGATGCCTTTAGTTACCGAGCATTCTTTAGAGACCGAGCACCTTAGTAACCATAATAACTGAGCAACCAGTCTCTCACACCGAGAAAAACTCCACCAATCTGAGATCAAAACTAGCAATCTACCTTCAAAGACAAATATATTTTTGGTTGATATAGGATTGCCAAGAATCCTAGGATTCTCCTGCATCAATATTAATGTATTAAGAGAATTCTTAACAATAAATCTATGAAGAATGTTCCACGTCAATCATGCTCGCTCTGTGCTCTGCAAGGGTTTTTGCTTTGTGTCAAACTTCTGCATTCCCTGTCCTTCACACATTTCATAGTTATTGTAGGAAATAGTTTAGTATTTATGGCTCCGGTCACTTCTCACCAAGCAGTTGATGCTGGTGCTAGTGTGGTTTCGGATAACAATGGCACCGCCAAGTAAATGTCCCCACAAATTTGTTCCCAAAGTGTTTCATGAGGTATGGCTCAGCCTGATATTGTTCTACCCATTAATGAGTTTAATGATGCTTGCACTTGGCTTGAAATGCATACCCTTATTGGCTATTTTTTGGGTCACAACCTTCCTGAACATGTTATTAGGGATTGGGTTGTGAAATCTTCGACCCCTCATGGAATCTGCCTAGATGACATCCAGAGCCTCACCAAGGGCTTTTTTTTGTTTCATTTTACCAATCCCTCCCATGTGGATGCCATTTTTGCCAAAGGTCCCTGGAACCTCAGGGCCTCACTATTAATCTTCCAACACTGGACTCACGACTTCTCTGTCTCTGATGACAAGAAGTTGAAAGTCCCAGTGTGGGTAGAGTTTCCTAGTCTTCCCTTACCTCCTTGTCCTTTCATGCATGCCATAGCGCAAAAACTAGGTAGGGTTATATGTAACGAGCATGACCATTTTCTTAATCCACGGCCTCAAAAGAGGCTCTGTGTTGAGGTTGACCTTTCTAGGGACCTCAAAGAATCTATTGAGATTCAGGTTAGTGATACCACTTTCACCCAGAAGGTGCTTTATCTCAACCTTCCCAACACTTGTTATTGGTGTCAATCTACTGAGCATAAGATTAAGGACTGCCCTCTTGCAGTGCCTCGTACCAAGACTCCTCCCAAGGATTCTGGTTCTCAGCCAGCTAAGGCTGGAAAAAAAGATGAGGCAAAGAAAGATGAATAGGTCACAATCAGCTAGCGTAACAAGCCACACAAGCAACCTGCTTCAGCTTCCACTTCCCATCCACCACCTTCAGATAACGTGGTTTCTTTGGAAACCTTATTATTGAGGTCTCAAACCTTGCTTCTCAGGGGAAAGGAGTTTTTGACTCCCATGTTACCGTTCCTTCAGCCTGCACGCCCCAGACAGCCAGAGAGATTGCTTCTTCTAATTCCTTCTGTAATTCTCATAGCCCTTTTGGGCATGCTGAGAATAGGCTTGATGGCATGCAGGAAAAATGACGTAATATATCTATGGAATTTTTTGGGTTTGCTTTTGCCCTAGGTTATTTATCTAATAGTTTTGATGCCCTTGGGGAAGGTGATGGAATGGATGACACTATTATTCCATGAAGTACATCTCATGGAATGTTCGTGGGTTGAAAGACCTACACAAAAAAATTTCTATCAGGGATTTGTGTCATCATATCAGTCATCTGGATTTTTAATGCCTCCAGGAAGTTCAGATTTTTGTTTTCATGCCTGATGCTGCTTGTAAAGTTATTTGGCCTACAAGCCTTACACTCTGTTCTCAGCACGAGGCTGGTCAAGGTGGAGTTGCTACTCTCCTTTCTCCTCATTGGCATTATTTTTGGTTAGTCATGGCTCTGACCCCATGCAGAGAGTTGTTTGGGCCACTTTCATTATTGAAAATCATTCTTTTGGCATAGTTAATGTTTATGCTCCCAATGATGTTGTTGAGAGATCTCACCTTTGGTGTTGGCTTGCAAATTCTCTGCCACCTGCTACCTGGCTTGTTTGTGGTGATTTTAATATGGTGGAGATGATTTCTGACAAATATGGCCTCTTTCCTTTTCGATGGACAACTGGAGAAAGAGAAGCTTGGTACTACATGCATAATAAATTAGGGCTTTTTGATCCCAATGTCAGTCGCTGCCATTCTAATGGGGTTTGGCACACTTGGTCTAATTATAGGGCCTCCTCTAACAGAATTCATAAAAGGCTTGATCATGCTATGATCTCGGCACAATCATTTTTCTCTTTTTCTGAAAAGCAAGTTTTACTGGTCACTCATCTTGTTGATGTGACCTTATCAAACCACTTTCCCATCCAATTTAATATTGTTTGGAAGATAGCTAAGGCTAGGCCTCCCACCACACAATTTTTCTTTAATACTTCTATCCTTCACCATCCGTCTATTGTGGCCCACATTCATCGGGTTTGGAACCTCGATCCTAGACCCACTCAGTTGACAGGTTGGATTCAATGGTGGAATGACACCATTAGACGTACTGCTCATTTTTTGTGCATTTATGGCAGACAACTAGAGAAGTGTTTCCATAGAGCCTATGATGTCAACACCAAAGCCTTACGTGTTGCCACCGAGTTCCTAGCCCAAGACCCTTTCAATCAAAATCTGCAACTTAATCTTGCTAAGTTACATCATCAGAAACAAGTGGCTGACAACTATTCTACTAGAGGAGCCTAGATCAAAGCTCGTCTCCACTGGTTAAAAGTTGGAGACCAAGCTTCTAAAGAATTTTTTGCTACCCTCTGTCCTTGTCATACTAGTACGGGGATAACCAGAATCAGAGAAAGCCACAACCTCCTCACAGAGCTTCCTGATGTTTTGCAAGCCTTTATTCGCCATTATGAATGGGCCTTTGCTACTCAGGGATATTCTCCTACCAGTGAGAAATCTCTTTTTGATTGTACTGCAGTTGTGCCGCAATGTGTCTCCCCTATCCAGAGGGTCTTCTGCTATCAACTTCTTTCCTTGCAGGATCTTCATAAAGTAGTGTTCACCATGGCTGATGATAAAGATCCTAGTTGTGAAGGCTTCCCTTGTGAGTTTTAAAAATCCCTCTAGTATGCCATTGGTCTTGATCTTCACCAAGTCTACCTAGAGGCGTATCATACCCATTCTCATGGGGGTATCATTAACTAGGGAAATATCAAGTTTATTCCCAAGTCTGCGGATCCAAAGGACATTTTTAATTGGTGGCCTATCACCTTGCTCAAAGTCTCTTACAAGATCATTGCCAAGGCCGTGGCTCTCAAACTTCGTCACTCGCTTCCGCAGATTGTGCAGCCCAAGCAAACATGATTCATTAAGTCAAGATTTATTCTTGACAACATCATTGTTTTGTGGAAAGGTATGGAATGGGCTTGCAAGTCTCACTAGAAAGCCCTCTTTCTTAAGATTAATTTTTCTAAAGCTTATGATCGTATTGAATGGCCTTTTATCCTTGCAATGCTTCATGCTATGGGTTTTGGACCCATATTTCTTCAATCTGTGCAGATGCTCTTCAATGATGCCTCTTCTTGCATTGCCATCTGTTAGGGTAAGTTAGAGTCGCCATTGTTGAAGTGTCAAAGACCCTTATAAGTTCATTAATGTGAAGTTCCTTTGGTGAACCCCCTTTGAGAGTCTTTTCGTGCAGAAATCCTTCAAGCATTCATGTTCTTCAAAGTTGTCAAGAGTCCATCCCAAACTTTATCAAGTTCAAATCCGACTTTCCTTTGGATGAAACTTTTTCAAAGCTTATGCCCTCCCTGAACCACTTTGAACCACTTTGAACTTAGGTTCAAAGTAGTTCAAAGTAGTTCAATAAATGTTTTATTTTCTAATGATGGTTTTATGTAGGTGGGCCCTGGCCTATGTGACCTTTAAGTGGTGAACCACTCCAAACCACTTTGAGCTCAGGCTCAAAGTAGTTCAAAGAAGTTCAATGAGAATTTGTGGACAGAATCATAAGTAGAAGGATAGTCAGTGGGACCCATGGCAATAAACTGACGGTGAAATGATTAAGTTTTAAAGAGCAGTGATTTTTTATTTGATGGGAGCCACGAAGTAAATCACTAAAGTTTTCAAATGGGAATTAATTAAATATTTGGCACGAGCTGGGGATATCATTCGAGGAATGATTAATTAAGTTATTAAAGGTGGTAGATTACGATGACATCCTTTTGTTGCGTCATTACTATTCACACCATTTGAGATTAATTCCTCCAAATTATACTCATTTAAGTCTATTTTTCTGGGCATTAACTTTCCAAAACATAAACAGATTTGTAAGTCTTTCTTTCATGTTCTTACTTTCTACGGAGTCTCAGCTATGGGGGAAGAATTTATTCCAGGTCTGCGTGAAACAGGTAGCTTCTAAAAGCTTTCTCTTATTTCCTATTGCTGTTAGATATTTTGATTCAAGAGGGGGGTGTCTGTGATTTTATTCCTAAGAAAGAGATGAGGTCCAGCTTACATTTCTTTGGAAATGTCAAAAATATGCAATGCTGAGCCCCTCTTATCTCGGATACAAACCTGTTAGGAATACAAGTTGAGAAAATGGTAGTGGACCTCACAAACCATGCAGGAGAAGACCATAGTTTAAAATTTATGTCAAGTGGACTATTAGAAGCCGCAACTTTTCCACCATCAGCTGTATGCTCGGAATTAATCCAGCAATGTATAAATAGATATGATGTAAAATCTAAATGCATTTTGAATGTGGATGGAGAAAGCCTCATGCCAGTTAATAGGGAAACTATTATGGCTATTTTCAAAATTCCAGAGGACTCCCTTGTTAGTTTTACCCCTACACAATCCCTGGCTCAATACAGAGAAAATGCAGATAAAAACTAGAGTCACGTGGCTAGGAAATGGACCCGAACTAATTACAAAAGAGGGTCGTGATTGCCTAAGGTTCTTACAAAGGATCACATGAAATCTCACATTCATGATATGATTGTGTTTATCCATTGAATTCAAGGTTTAGAACAGGTTCTTCTTTATGAAGAATGGATGTTTCATTTCATAGAGATAGTTTTAGAGGGAGGGCAACACATTGATTAGGCAAAAATTATTGCTAATTCACTAAGGGATCAACTCAAACAAGCCTAGGTCACTAGGAAGAGTTTCTACATGTATTCATATCTAATATATTGCTTAGCATGCACACAAGACTTGTCTCCCATACAACATGTTCCCTAGAATGAAGATCTCTTTATTTATGAATATTGCCCATTGCTGAGGAAGGATAAAATTCTAGAGAATTACAGGAAAGTTCATGATGTTTTCTTGGGCAAATTGTGTCAGCAATTAGTAGGCATTCCAAATCAGAGACTTTCATTGGAAGCACGAAAGTTGATTCAGACCTATGGCAGTCTCTATACTCAATTCCCTCATTTTACTTACATTTGGGTTGGAGGTTTCCATGATGAACCTATCAAGCTCCCAAGGTTCACCTTTGACTACTTTATTTTTGCAAAAATTTGTAGGCAGCTGTTTGTAGTTGTTAAATTTGCCTTACCAGAAGAAAAATGGCTTTCTATGTTTCCAGTGAAAATTGGTAATGTGACCTACAACAATATGATGGATGCTTCAGTAATTGGAAGCAACCTGCTAAGTTTTCATTTACAATTCTATAAGTTGAGAAGAGGTTTTGACAATAAGGGTTTTGCCAGGTAGGTCCTGAGTCTAAGTAATTACCCCTCACCTAGTTCATACTTGGAAGACCTATGGGAAGATCTCAGTGATGAGGAGGCAATATGGAAAAAAGATCATTCCAGACTCGTGATCTCACAAATGAAAATGTTGCAGTTGAATTTGGATATTGAAGGTGTTGAAGAGGACAGTTCCAAAGCTACAGGATCAGAAAATAGCAATGTGCAAGCAAGAAGCTTTCCAAATATAGATTGGAATAGGGTAGAGGAATATGACATAAAATTGAGGGCCCAAACTATTTTAGAGGTCACAGAAAGCTGGTTATCAGGGAAGAAAAAGAAGGAAGTTGCGAACCCCCCTCTTGGAAAATATAGTGCCAATTCACCCATAAAAAATGTAAAACATGCTTCGTCTAACATATCTCATGTGGTTTCAAATGCAGCAAAGGTTACATCTCCTAAGAAAAAGGTGTCTTCAAGTGGGCATCCTACTGCTAAGAGATCAAGACCAAGAACAAGATCAGAGAGGCATTCACAAATGGTGGCCCTAGGACTTGATTACTTGCATGTTGAAATTGAAGAGGGGGATATCTCATTTCCACTAGATGAGACAGAAAAAGAGCAAGAAACTCTTACCATGGATACAGATGTTCCTCAGGTCGAAAGTACTCCTACCAAAACACCTAATAATCAGATGATCACTGGTTCAATTCCTCCCTGGCTAACTGAATTAGTTAAAAAGAGAAAGAATTATAAACCTGTTTTACTCCCTGTAAAGGAGATTGTTACCAAATATGTTGCTCAGACCCCTAAGGTGAAAAGGATGAAGACTGATGCTAGGCTATCCACTGATCCATCTACTGGAAAGGTGACTGCAGAAATAGCCACATTCAAACTTAAGGAAGGAACTTAGGAATTGGAGGCCAAACACTTTGAGATCACAAAAATGGAACTCGGGGTTCTGAACAGAGATTCCAGAGATCATATGTTTAAATTCTCAGCTGATCACATGCTAGGGAAGTCGCAAAAAGATGGAAGGGAGAAATGCGAGTTAAAGTAGTTGGTTTCCACTATGGCAGAATTCCTTTCCTCACTTGTTGATGATGGGGTACTTGCGCTGGCTCAGTCTTCGCAAGATTTTGATCCAAATTCAGTTGAGAATCAAAAACTAGTGAAACAAATGCAGCAAGGTCGAGTTCTAATGGAAGTTGTGAAATCTTGGATAAATAGCGTTGTTACTAAAGGAAGTACCTTCATCTGTGAATTCATATCTACCTTCTTGGATGGAGAGGGGTTACTTGGTGAGATTCAAATGTTAGTTCCAAGCTAGGAGATAGAAGAAGCGAAATGTGCAGCAATCATAATATAGGTTCAAGAAATAGAGACCTACGGTGTGACTAAGTTTTTGGCTGAAAATCGGATGAAGTTAGTTGATCCCTATGTGTTCTTCATCCTGAAATAGAACTTTAGATGGAAGAATACACTATTCAAAGCCGCAATCTCTCAAGCCAAGGCAATGGAAAAGGAGGTCCTGGATATGCACGCTGATGCCCTCAAAGATATTAAAATTGTGAACCCCTCAAGCATCTTACAAATTGATGAAGGTAACAGAGATGTAGATGCTTTGGTTAAGGTCTTTACTGATACCATGCATGCCCTCGGGGAAAGTGAGTTGCTAATAGTTCAAGACTTCACTAGAATTGCCAACGTGGAGTCCATGTTGCTACTTAACAGGGGTTAGTTACCAAAACAAGGAGAGAGGATTAAGGAGCTGAGGTGGGAAAAAACCACAACTCAGGTGAAGTTGATAGGCTTAAAGAATTTACATTTCCAACCATCCTAGGAGTTGGTGAATGTATTTCGGTCATGAAAGCTCATGCAGACCGCCACATTAGATGAACCTGTGAAGAGCTCATAGTTCTTGGGGTAGGTTTTCCTGGTTTTGTGTTTTAAGTGACACATACATTGAAACTCTATTTTTGTTTTCTTAACTGGTTTAGCAGTTTCTTTTCTGTTGTCTAAGAAGTTTGGTTTTTCTTGAGGCTTTCTTAGACATGAAACTATTAATGCTGGAGCATTAGACTGAAAAAGGGTTAGAAATTAGACATATAAAATAGATAGTTTCTGTTAGGTTAATAGATAGCATAGTCTTTTAATTTTCTAAAATAGTTAGTGACTGATCTTTTTGATGAGACTTTTATCTGATCTTTATAAATACATGGATGCATAGTAAGGTTTATGATTTTGAATCAAATCTAGAATATATTGATTGCTTTGGAAATCCATATATTTAAATCTGTGCATGTATTATTCTTATTCAGTCGCTTTTAGTTTCTTTCTAGCTCATTGTTCTTAAGTTATTTCATAGATTGTATGTTTAGAAGCATTTAGTAGATCTTAGATATCCTCATAGTTAATTCTTTTAGTTGTTAATTCTATAAATCACCTCCATACCCAAGAGTATGTGAGTGGCCCTTCTACACTTTTAGGTTAAAGGTGTATGAGTTTATTTTATTGTCAATAATTCCTTGAATATCCTACGAGGGAGTTGTACCTTAAGAATTTAGAGGGAAGCAATTTCTTGTGCTTACCCAACTATTGAGGAATCATTTGTCTTCAAAATTATAGAGTCTGTATTCATTTTCATTTTAAGAGAGGAAGACAAATCTATTCACCAACAAATTTTTGGCGACTCTACTAGGGAGAGTCCGGTATAAAACACTAGGTTCTCCATTTATTACAATGCTACAAAATAGTGTTGCCACACAATGACATGTTTCCTGTGCTCCAACCTAATTTAAGATTTGGAGACACGCAAGAAGACATAATCTCAAGCCTTGCTGAAGCAGCGTGGAGATTTAGACGCAGTAACCAGTAGTTTCATCAAGTTCAAGAGGTGCTTGAGAAGGAGGAAGAAATAGTTGAGCAACTGAGGGGTATACCAATTGCTCATGAAGCAGTTATAGTAAATAGACTTGCACAAGCCCCAGCAAGAAATTAAGGTCATTCCTGGACATTGAAGTTGGTAGAAAAGAGATATACAAGAGGTGATAGGAGTAGGGGATTGGTTGAAGAAGACTTTGAAGCTTTGAGAAATCTTAGTTTTAAACCTAATCTCAATACCCGCAAGAAGAAGAAAACCAAAACTTTTAGCAGACCTTCTTCACCTCCACATAGCCCAATTTTTCCACCTCTTTTTTGAGATATTGTAACACTAGGTACTATTGTGCCTACTATTCTTAACATCCAACCCTTGAATTTCCAATTACCTAATATGGCAGCCAATCAACCGTGGGGTCAGAATATTGGCCCACTAAACCTAGGAGTTAATCAACCTGTAGACTTGCCTAAGGGTGATAATCAGGTTCTACCCAAGTTCAACAGAGATGGAAAGGTAACCTCAAATGATCATTTAAGTGCTTTTCATACTGCCTGTGGTGTTATAAGTGTTCCCACCAAAGAAGTAGCAGTGAGACTCTTTGTTAGAACCTTGGTTGACACAGAAGCCAACTGGTTCAGTCATTTACCCAATGGCTCAATTAGAAATTGGAATGACATGAAAACTGCTTTTGAAAGGAGATTCAAAACCCCTGATAACAAGATTTATCTATTACTCTAGCTCAGTCAAATGAAGAAGGAGATACACGAGCCTATGAGAGAGTTTGTAGCTAAGTTTAATAGAATTCTGCAAAGAATACCAACAAATTCCATCCCCAGCGATGAAAATAAGAAGATTTTCTTCTTAAATGATGTCCCACCTGATATAAGCTTTCACCTATTAAAAGATGGTGTGGCCAACTTATTAGCTACCCAGACATAGGCTATTCAGCTAGAAGATACTTTCATAATAGCTGGGAAGTGGAAAAGAGAGGTTCAAGCTTCAGGAAGTGCTTCTTCTTCTACAATGACAGATCCTCTAATGCAGAGGTTAATGAATGACATGGCCATGCTCAAGAGGCAGCCAAATAAGGTGACTTCTCTATATCAGTCCCCTTATTAGGATGTTAGCCGAAGACAATATAATCAACCTTCAGGAAAAACTCCTATCTTGCTGAGTTCACAACCTAGGTTGTAGATTGAACTTGCACCCAGAGAAACAATGTGTTCCTTTCATCTAACAACTGATCATGATGGTGAATCTTGTCCGAATTGGTTAACATGTCTTCAAATCAATGCCACAAAGGATACCATTGGAATAGAAGAGTTGTGAGAGGAGGACTCACCTGATATTGGTTTATCAAGTTCCTTTTATCTAGAGTATGAGCCGAGCTCTGATAGAGGAGGAAGTGTTTTGGCCACCTTGCAAGATCCTGCTTGTACGATCTTGACAAGAAACTAGAGAACACAGAAGTTTGTATTGAGTTTGATTGCTGCTAATACCGATGCTAGGCATAAAGAAGTTGGAAATGGAGAGGCTCCTACAGTTCCAAAGGGTCTTGAAGTAAATATTTTACTAAGAGGTAGTTCACCTCCTCCTTCTTCATTTGATTTTTCAAATTTTGTAAAACAAGCACAATCTCCATTTCCCCTGCAGAATACCTTAAAATGAACCCTAAAGAACTAGACAAATTGGACCAATATGTTAAAGGAGAGTCAAGTTTGAACCCCAAAATAGATAAACCTCTTATAGCTGAGACAACAACAGTTGAAGAAACCTGAGTCTTTAAACCCCAGGATACTCCACAGACTCCTGAAGAATGTTCTTTTGTTAATTCAATTGAGAGTGAAATAGAAGAAAGAAAACCTAATCCATTCTATAAATCCTTGCTGCTAAATGGTCAGAAAATCAGTAATTGTATTATTGACTCTGGTGCATTAGATAATATCATGCCTACCCCTGTAGCTAGAGCCCTTGGTCTCACCTTGACTAAAACCTATAGCCATTGTTATTCTATGGATGGGAAACAGGTACCGTTAATGGGTCAGGTCAAAGATGCCCAAGCCATCCTTGCTACTTACCCTGACAAGTGCCTAAAATTGACTATCATAGTAGCAGATATCCCAGCTAGCTATGACATGTTACTCAGTAGAACATTTTGCAAAGATTTAGGAGGGGACATTAAGATGGGCTGGTTAGAGGCCTTGATTCCAGTTGGTAAAAAGAAAGTAAAAATTGAACCTGAGCCTAAAAATAAGTATACTATGGTGCCCTCAGACAACCCAAAAGCTCAAATACTATATGAGGAGTGCCATTTTCGTAACTATGTTATTCTAGCTGATCTCGGAGAAGATGGTGAAACTGATTCTCAAAAAGAAGAAGATATATGGAAGATGGAGTTCAACGACAGCTGTTCCAATTTAGGTTCTATTGTAGGGGTAGTTCTTTTTCCCCTTGATAAAGATTGTATCCCTCTTTCTTTCAAGTTAGAGTTTAAAAATACTAACAATGATGTAGAGTACGAAGCCTTGTTTCTAGGATTAGTGGAGGCAAAGTAGAGGGGAGTCAAAAAGTTGATAGTGAGGGGTGATGCGGAGTTAATTGTGAAGCAAGTGAAAGGACAATTTTTTTTCAAGAATGAGAGGTTAAAACATTACAAAAATTTGGTATGGGATGAACTGGAATTTTTTGATGCTTTTTCCATAGAATTTATACCAAGAAATCAAAACACTAGAGCAGATACCTTGGCAGTATCCACTTCATTATTGTTGCCACATCCTGACTTTAAAACTCAAAAGTACCAAATTGAGATGATCTACAAGCCAAAAGTGCATCATAATGTGGAGTACTGGCAAGTTTTTGATAATGACTCTCAGCTTAGGGATTTCTTGGAGTGTGTTGCAGGTTTTTCTGATGTTTATTTCAAAGGATCTAACAATGTTTGCAAGGAAATCTATGAAGATGTTGCAGGTAGTGATGGAGTGATCCAACTGAAGGGTAATAAGATACCCAAGGGCCTTGCATCGCTAGAACATTTTTTTAGGAGAAAAGATGATAGTATTGTTAAAGAGAAGATATCTCATGTGCATAATCCTAAGGAGTACGACAAGATTGATATAGGAGAGCAAGATAATCCGAAATGGATTTCAATTGGTTGGACGTGTAGTTCATCTGAAAAAGAAGACTTGACCAGATTACTTACAGAATACAAAGATGTCTTTTCTTGGGGGTATGAGGACCTGAATAATTTTAGAGGAGGTCAATTTGAGCTTCAAATCCCTTTGAAGCCTAGTGTTGCTCCTTTCTGCCAGAAACTAAGGAACTATAATCTGAAAGTGTCAGAGGCCATATTAAAGGAAGTTGAAAAAATGCTACAGGCAAGAATTATTTATCCTATCCACCATTCAACCTGGATCACCAACATAGTTCCTATGAGGAAAAAAAATGGAGAGACAAGGATTTGTGTAGATTTCTGTAACCTAAATCAAGCAAGTTTAAAAGATAACTATGCCCTTCCTGTAATGGAGCATGTTCTTCAAGCTATTTTAGGATCTAAAGTCATGTCTATGCTAGACGGCTATTCCAGATACAACCAAATCAATGTGGCAAGGGATGATCAACACAAAATGGAATTCATCACCCCGTGGGGAGCTTATGCATACAGTTGCATGCCATTTGGGTTGATCAATGTAGGTGCCACTTTCCAAAGGGCAATGAACTCCTCTTTTGAGGATCTCCAAAACAAAATCATAGTGGTATATTTAGATAATCTCACTATATTTTCCAAGAAGAGTAGTCAACATTTTAAAGATCTTGAAATAGTGCTCTTGAGATGTAGGAGTCACAACATCTCTTTGAACCCCAAAAAGTCAATATTCTTTGTGGAAGAAGGAAAACTATTGGGTCATGTAGTTTCAAAGGATGGTGTCCAGATTGACCTTGAAAGGGTTAAAGCGATTCAACAGCTCAGCCTACCATTAAGTAGAAGTGGATTGAAGTCCTTTTTCAACCAGGTGAATTTCCTACGTGCTTTTGTTCCTAAATTCTCAGAAATTACTAAACATATGATTGATATGATGAGTGAGAAGATTCCTTTTAAGTGGAATGATAATGGGTGCAGAGCTTTCAAAGACATTAAAGATGCAATCTCTCAGGCACCGGTGTTAAAGAGTCCTAATTTCAAAAAGGATTTCATCATCTATTGTTATGCCTCCAAGCATACCCTGTCAGGTATATTAACATAGAAAGATGAGAAAGGACAAGAGGCACCCATAGCCTTTATGAGTACACCTCCGAAAAGGCATGAGCTCAAGTACTCCCAGATGGAACAACATGCCTTTGCCATGGTAAAAGTGGTGAAACAGTTCAAGTATTATATTTTGCATTCCCATTGTACAATTTTCATACCTAATACCACGGTGAAAAGTATTTTGACTTAGATGGAGATACAAAAAATACAGAGCGGTTTGGATAGAAAAAATTCAAGAGTATGATTTGATGATAAAACTGACCAATTTGGTAAGGGGGGAAAGGTTTATGCAAGATGATAGCAGAGAATGGTAACCCATCTGAGAAAATTGATGAAGCACCCATGGCATTACTTATCAGTCTAACTAATCCCTAGTTTTCAGACATGGCCTATTTTCTTACTTATGGTGAGTGTCCTGGTCATTTAAATCCTAAGGAGAGGCATAATCTGAAGTTAAAAGCAAGTAACTATGTGATATCTTAGGGGACATTATATAAAAGGGGCATTGATGGAACCTTTTTAAGATGTGTGGATAGTGAACAACAGAAAGAACTTTTGAAAGTGTTTCAGGATGAAGCTTGTGGAGGCCACTATTCTTCAACTATGACCGCATTTAAGATTCTTTAGAATCAGTTTTATTGGCATGGCATGTTCAAGGATGCATACCAGTATGTTCGCAATTGTGAGAAATGTCATCTTTTTACTAGGAGACCTCATCTAGCAGCTCTACCTCTTAAACCAGTGATTGTTGATGAACCCTTCAAATAGTGGGGAATAGACTTTGTAGGTCCTTTGAGCCCACCATCTAGCAGAGGACATGTGTATATTCTTATGGCCACCGATTATTTTACTAAGTGGGTGGAAGCAATCCCCACTAAGAAAGAAAACTCTTAGGTTGTTTGTGAGTTTCTGTTAAATTACATTTTTTTTAGGTTTCGTGTGCCTGTTAAGATAGTAGCAGATAATGCTACATACTTCTCCTCTGAAGAGATCTTAGCCTTTTGTTATGAGCATGGCATTTCTCTAGCACATTCTTCTGATTATTTCCCGCAAGGGAACGGTCAAGCTGAATCTAGTAATAAGAACCTAGTAGCAATCATGAAAAAGTTGATGGATGATAATCCCAAAGAGTGGCATAAGAAGCTATTTGAAGCCTTGTGGGCAGATCAGACCACTTTGAAAAGAGCAATTGGAATGGCCCCCTTTGAACTAGTGTATGGGATAGGAGCACATGTCTCTTTTCCTTTAGAACTCTCCTTAGCTAAGCTACAAGTTGTCATTGAAGATCAATATTTTAAAGATCCTCTAGAGAAATGAGTCATGCACTTGAGTAGACGGGAAGAAGAAAGGGAGGAATTGGTAGATCATATCACAAAGCATTAGCTAAAGGGGAAGCAGATTTTTGATATGTGAGCACAGCCTCGTAACTTTATGGAGGGAGAGGAAGTCCTTTTATGGGATAAAAGACATGCACCTAAAGGAGCTCATGGAAAATTCCAATCTTTATGGAAGGGCCCATTTATCATCTCTAAAACACTGGGTTAAAATGCTTTTCAATTGTCATATCCTGATGGTGTGAATCTGCCTTTTACCTACAATGGGCAGGACCTTAAATTATGCAAGCTCTAGTGATCTGCTTTAGTCAATTCTCATGTACATATTAGGTAGTTTCCCTATTTTCCTTTTTGGTGTGTTGTACTTGTCTATTTTTCTTTCCCTTTATTATCATTTTCTGCGAAACCAGTTTACCAAAGTTCTCTGCACATTGAGCAATATGCAGTCCCCAAATAGAGCTGATGTTAGGGTCAGTTAGAGTTGTCATTGTTGAAGTGTCAAAGACCCTTATAAGTTCATTAATGTGAAGTTCCTTTGGCAAACCCCATTTGAGAGTCTTTCTGTGCAAAAATCCTTCAAGCGTTCGTGTTCTTCAAAATTGTCAAGAGTCCGTCCCAAACTTTATCAAGTTCAAATTTGGCTTTCATTTGGATGAACATTTTTCAAAGCTTATGCCCTCCCTGAACCACTTCAAACCACTTTGAACTCAGGTTCAAAGTAGTTTGAAGTAGTTCAATAAATGTTTTATTTTCTAAGTATGGTTTTATGCAGGTGGGCCCTGGCCTATGTGACCTTTAAGTGGTGAACCACTTCGAACCACTTTGAATTCAGGTTCAAAGTAGTTTGAAGAAGTTCAATGAGAATTTGTTGGCAAAATCATAAGTAGAAGGACAGTCGGTGGGACCCATGGCAATAAACTAACGGTGAAATGATTAATTTTTAAAGAGAAGCATTTTTTGATTTGACAGGAGCCACGAAGTAAATCAATAAAGTTTTCAGATGGGAATTAATGAAATCTTTGGCATGAGTGGGGGATATCATTCGAGGAATGATTAATTAAGCTATTAAAGGTGGTAGATTATGAGGATGTCCTTTTGCTGTGTCATTACTATTCACACCATTTGAGATTAATGCCTCTGACATATACTCATTTAAGTCTTTTTTTCCAAGCATTAACTTTCCAAAACATAAATAGATTTGTAAGTCTTTCTTTCCTCTTCTTGCTTTCTGCAAAATCTCGACTATGGGGGAAGAATTTATTCTAGGTCTGCGTGAAATAGGTAGCTTCTAAAAGCTTTCTCTTGTTTCCTATTGTTGTTAGATATTTTGATTCAAGAGGGGGGTGCCGGTGATTTTATTCCTAAGAAAGAGTTTAGGTCCAGCTTACATTTCTTTGGAAATGTCAAAAATATGCAATGTTAAGCCCCTATTATCTCAGATACAGACCTGTTAGGTATACAAGTTCAGAAAATGATAGTAGACCTCACAAACCGTACAGGACAAGACCATAGTTTAGAATTTATGTCAAGTGGACTATTAGAAGCTGCAACGTTTCCGCCATAAGCTGTATGCCCAGAATTAATCTAAAAATGTATAAATAGATATGATGCGAAATCTAAATGCATTTTGAATGCGGATGGACAAACCCTCATGCCAATTAATAGGGAAACTATTATGGCTATTTTAAAAATTCCAGAGGACTCCCTAGTTAGTTTTACCCCTACACAATCCCTGGCTCAATACAGAGAAAATGCAAATAAAAACTTGAGTCACGTGGCTAGGAAATGGACCCGAACTAATTACAAAGGAGGGTCATGGTTGCCTAAGGTTCTTACAAAGGATCACATGAAATCTCACATTCATGATGTGATTGTGTTGCTCCATCGAATTCAAGGTTTAGAACAAGTTCTTCTTTATGAAGAATGGATGTTTCATTTCATAGAGATAGTTTTAGAGGGAGGGCAACACATTGATTGGGCAAAAATTATTGCTAGTTCACTGAGGGATCAACTCAAACAAGCCTAGGTCACTAGGTAGAGTTTCTACATGTCTTCATATCTAATATATTGCTTAGCATGCACACAAGACTTGTCTCCCATACAACATGTTCCCTGGAATGAAGATATCTTTATTTATGAATATTGCCCATTGTAGAGGAAGGATAAAATTCTAGAGAATTGCAGGAAAGCTCATGATGATTTCTTGGGCAAATTGTGTCAACAATTAGTAGACGTTCCAAATCAGAGAGTTTCATTGGAAGCACAAAAGTTGATTCAGACCTATGGGAGTCTCTATACTTAGTTCCCCCCATTTTACTTACATCCGGGTCAGAGGTTTCGATGATGAACCTATCAAGCTCCCAAGGTTCGCCTTTGACTACTTTATTTTGGCAAAAAATTGTAGGCAGCTATTTGTGGTTGTTAAAAATGCCTTACCAAAAGAAAAATGGCTTTCTATGTTTCCAGTTAAAATTGGTAATGTGACCTACAACAATATGATGGATCCTTTAGTAATTGGAAGCAACCTACCGAGTTTTCATTTATAGTTCTACAAGTTGAGAAGAGGTTTCAACAATAAGGGTTTTTCAGGTAGGTCTCGAGTCTAATTAATTACCCCTCACCTAGTTCTCACCTGGAAGACCTATGGGAAGATCTTAGTGATGAGGAGGCAATATGGAAATGAGATCATTCCAGACTCGTGATCTCGCAAATTAAAATTTTGCAGTTGAATTTGGATATTGAAGGTGTGGAAGAGGATAGTTTCGAAGCTACAGGTTAGAACAAAGAGCAATGTGCAAGCAGGAAGCTTTCCAGATATAGATTTGAATAGGGTAGAGGAAGATGACATAAAATTGAGGGCCCAAACTATTTTAGAGGTCACAAAAAGCTGGTTATCAGGAAAGAAAAAGAAGGAAGCTGTGAACCCCCCTCTTGGAAAATATAGTGCCAAGTCGCCCATAAAAAATGTAAAACATGCTTCGCCTAATGTATCTCATGTGGTTTCAAATGCAGGAAAGGTTACATCTCCTAAGAAAAAGCTGTCTTCAAGCAGGCATCCTATTGCTAAGAGATCAAGACCGAGAATGAGATCAGAGAGGCAGATGGTTTCCATTATGGTAGAATTTCTTTCCTCTTGTTGATGATGGGGTACTTCCATTGGCTCAGTCTTCACAGGATTTCGATCCAAATTCAGTTGAGAATCAAAAATTGGTGAAACAAATGCAGCAAGGTCAAGTTCTAATGGAGGTTGTGAAATCTTGGATAAATAGAGTTGTTACTGAAGGAAGTACCTTCATCCGTGAATTCATATCTACCTTCCTGGATGGAGAGGGGTTACTTGGTGAGATTCAAACATTGGTTCCAAGCTAGGAGATAGAAGAAGTGAAATGTGTGGCAATCATAATACAGGTTCAAGAAATAGAGACCTATGATGTGACTAAGTTTTTGGCTGAAAATCTGATGAAATTAGTTGATCCCTGTATGCTCTTCATCCTAAAATAGAACTTTGGATGGAAGAATACACTATTCAAAGACATAATCTCTCAAGCCAAGGCAATAGAAAAGGAGGTCCTGGATATGCATGCCGATGCGCTCAAAGATATTAAAATTGTGAACCCCTCAAGCATCTTACAAATTGATGAAGGTAACAAAGATGCAGATGCTTTGGTTAAGGTCTTTACTGATACCATGCATGCCCTCAGGGAAAGTGAGGTTTTAATAGTTCAAGACTTCACTAGAATTTCCAATGTGGAGTCCATGTTGCTACTTAAGAGAGGTCAGTTACCGAAACAAGCAGAGAGGATTAAGGAGCTGAGGTGGGAAAATAACGCAACTCGGGCGAAGCTGACAGGCTTAAAGAATTTACATTTCTAGCTAGCCTAGGAGTTGGTGAATGTATTTCGGTCATGGAAGCTCATGCAGACCGCCACATTAGATGAACTTGTGAAGAGCTTGTAGTTCTCGGGGCAGTTTTTCCTGGTTTTGTGTTTTAAGTGACACGTACATTGAAATTCTATTTTTGTTTGCTTAACTGGTTTAACAGTTTCTTTTCTGTTGTCTGAGAAGCTGGGTTTTTTTGGAGGCTTTCTTGGACATGAAACTATTAATGCTGGAGCATTATACTGAAAAAGGGTTAGAAATTAGACATAGAAAATAGATAGTTTATGTTAAGTTAATAGATAGCATAGTCTTTTAATTTTCTAAAATAGTTAGTGACTGATCTTTTTTATGAGACTTTGATCTGATCTTTATGAATACATGGATGCATAGTAAGGTTTATGATCTTTGAATCAAATATGGAATATATTGATTGCTTTGGAAATCCATATATTTAAATTTGTGCATGTATTATTCTTATTCAGTTGCTTTCAGTTTCTTTCTAGCTAATTATTCTTAAGTTATTTCATAGATTGTATGTTCAGAAGCATTTAGTAGATCTCAGATATCCTCATAGTTAATTCTTTTAGCTGTTAATTCTATAAATCACCTACATACCCAAGAGTATGTGAGTGGCCCTTCTACACTTTTAGGTTAAAGGTGTATGAATTTATTTTATTGTCAATAATTCCTTGAATATCCTACGAGGGAGCTGTACCTTAAGAATTCAGAGGGAAGCAATTTCTTGTGCTTACCCAACTATTGAGGAATCATTTGTCTTCAAAATTATAGAGTTTGTATTCATTTTCATTTAAAGAGAGGAAGACAAATCTGTTCGCCAACACCATCAATGGCCAATAGTCTTCTACCTTTGGGCTCTTTCGTTCCATTGGGCAAGGATGTCCTCTGGCTTTGGCCTTGTATGTTCTAGCCGCTGAGGGTTTTGGCTACTTACTTGCTCACTACATTTCTATGGGTATGTTTGGGGAATCTAATTTCCAGATTCATCTCAACAACTAGTCAATGGCTGTTTTGCTGATGATTCCTTCCTTACTCTGGAAGTGGATAAAGAGAATATCAAGGTAGCCTTGCGTTGTTTATACACTTTTTGTCTAGCCTTTGGTTCGACCATTTAATGGCACAAAACCCTTTTCTACAAATAGTCGGCTCTTCTTGTGCCTCCCTAGTTTTCTCAGTTTGGTTGGACTAGGATCCAACATAGGGAAATTTTGCACTTGCTTGGCATCCCCTTTGAGTTTCAAGCCCACGCTATAGATCTATGGAATGTGGTTCATGCCAAAATTGAAGAAAAACTTACCTACTAGATCACAAAGCCACTCTCTCTCATAGGAAAATTCTAGATTTGCTCCAAGATCCTGGTGGCCATGCATGTGTATTACTCCTCCTGCTGGACTCCTTCCAAAGCCTCCTACAAGAAGCTTGAGAAATTATTGCAGGATTTCCTTTGGGCTTCCGGTATTGATCACCAAGGCTTTCATAGAGTTGCTTGGGATTTTTGCTACCTCCCTAAGATCTCAGGTGGGCTTGGTTTACTTGATATCTAAAAGAAGGGGCATGCCCTCTATGCCAAATGGGTTGTGTGGTGTCTCACAGATAATGAGGGCTGGAAAATTTTGCTTCAACACTTCATTTCTTCATGATTTCCTCTTCACAAGCCTACCTGGAAGGGGATTGGTTTTCAAACCCTTCTGGTTATGAAGGAACCCATTCAAGTCCAAGGTACTTTTGTCACCAAAAGTATTTGGATAGCCTGGGAGTCTGTCAAGCCCTAGCTCTGTTGGGCTGCGAATGGTTTTCAGGATGGTCTTTCTTTCAACGAGCAGAACATTTGGTGGTCCCCTCTTTTTTCTCAATATGGGATTCCTCTTGCCAAAGTTCCTAGGGTTAGTGCTCTTTGATTTCACAAGTGTGGCATTCAAACCCTGAAAGATCTTTTTTCTAGAGCCACTATGAATCTCTGACCTTGGGATGATCTCTGGGTTCAATTCCATCTCATCCACCTAGATCATTAGACTTTTGACTTGTTGGTTTTGGCTATCCCGCCTCATCTCTTCCACAAGTTGGTAATTCAATTTGTTAGACCTTGGTGGAAGGACTGGAATTGGTACTCTGCTATGCCTTTCACAAGTTACAAATCAAAGCTTGGGTATTCTTGGCTGGTGCCTCATCTGTCCATGATTGATTCTCTCAACCAACGTTAGCATATCTCTTCTTCTTGAAAGAGTTGGGGCTAGCATTTTTGTACAGCTTGGGATTCTATCACTGAGCCTAAAATTGCTCATTTTGTCTAGTGTTTTTTATACTAGGGCTTGCCTTTGGGAGCTAGACTCAGACATTTAGGGGTTCCTAATCCTAAATGCTCTTTTTGTGGTCATTTTGAGACACTCATGCACATTTTTTGGTTTCATCAGCATGCCTAGAATTATTGGGCCTAGATTCACGACCTCTTTTCTCCTTTTAGGCCTGAACCTTTTTCATGGCATATGGCACTTCTTGGTGACCCTCGCAGAATGCATTCCCAGTACACCCAGATATGGCATACTTTTAGGATGGAGATTTTTTTTACCTTATGGAAAGAATGAAATTCTATTCTTTTTTCTCACAATTCTCTGGATACTCATGTCTCTCTTTATGATAAGGCATGTATTTGTAATAATGTCATGATGCAGATTCAGGTGCAAGCAAATAAAGTGGCGTTAGAGGTTGCTCATTTGTAGGAGCTGGTCCAGCATTGGGGCAATGCCCCTTGTACTATGGCTCAAGTGCCTCTAGATTCTCTCTCAGCTGACCATAGGCTGCCCAAGGGCTGATGTCATAGTTAGAGTTCCTCTGCCAGACACTCTAGGACTCCATGCTAGTGGCATTGCCACTCCGCCTCTCCTCCTCCTCAAAGGGATGTGGGTTCTAGCTAGCCTCCTGTGCTTGCTTCCACTGTTGATACTATTGCTTGGCCTTCGGCCTCTGTCCCTACCAATCAAGACAAGTTCGCTCACCTGGCACTTGCAATCTCGCCCAAGCAGGAGGAAGGAGAGCTAGAAAAAGAAGATCTAGAAGATGGATGGGTCATTCCTGATCAAGCTCCTAGGCCCAATGTTTTGGGAAATCC